>JAIUJO010000022.1:3070128-3072628 GCA_023846275.1 Vanilla planifolia
CTTCTTATTCTTCTTTTCTTCCTTATCTTTTTCTCTTATCTCCTCTTCTAATTATTCTTCCTCTTGTCCTTCGTCTTCTTCTTCCTCTTCTTCTTGCTGTTCTCCTACTCCTTTTTCTTTGTCTTCTCATTCTTCATCATCATCATCATCTTCCTCTTCTTCTTCTACGCCTTCTACCTCTTCTTCATCTTCTACATCTTCTTCTTCTTTTTTTTCCTCTTCTTATTCTTATTCTTATTAATCTTCCTCTTCTTCTTCTATCTCACCTTCTCCTACCTCCTCCACTTTTTCTTCTTCTTCTTCTTCTTCTTCTACTTCTACTTCTTGTCCTACTTCTTCTTCTTTTTTTTCTTCTAAAAGTTTTTCTTTTTCTTCTTTTGATTCTTCTTCTTCTTCTTCATCATCATCTTCTTTTTTTCCTCTTCTACTTCTTCTTCCTCCTCTTCTTCTTCTTCTACTTTCTCTTATTCTTCTACTTCTTCCTCTTCCTTTTCTTATTCTTCCTCTTCTTCTTCCTCTTCTTCTTCCACTTCTTCTTCTTCTTCTTCTTCTTCTTCTTCTTCTTCTTCTCCTTCTTCTTCTAACTATTCTTCTTCTTCTTCTTCTTCTTCTTCATACACTTCTTCTTCATCTTCTTATTCTTCTTCTTGTTCTTCTTCATCTTCTTCTTCTTCTACTTCTTCTTCTTCTTGTTATTCATCCACTTCTTCTTCTTCTTCTTCTTCTACTTCTTCTTCATTCTCTAATTCTTCCCCTTCTTCTTCTTCTTCTACTTCTTCTTCTTCAACTTCTTCTTCTTCCTCCTGTTCTTCTTCTTCTTCCCTATCTTCTTCTTCTTCTCTTCCCCATCTTCTTCTTTTTCCTCTCTTCTTTTCATTTTCTTCTTCTTCTTCTTTTCTTCTTCTTCTTCTTCTTCTTCTTCTTCTACTTCTTGTTCTAGTTCTTTTTCTTCTTCTTCTTCTTTTTCTACTTCTCCTTCTTCTTCTTCTTTTTCTTGTTCTTCTCCTTTCTCATCATTTCTTCTTCTACTTCTTAAAACTCTTCTACTTATTCTTCTTCTTCTTCTTCTTCTTCTTCTTCCTCTTCTCCTTGTTTTCTTCTACATCTTCTTCTTCTTCTTCTTCTTCTTCTGCTTTCTCTTCTTCTACATCTTCTTCTTCTTCTGCTTCCTCTTCTTCTACGTCTTCTTCTTCTTCTTCTTCTTCTCTTTCTTCTTCTTCTACAAATTCTTCTTCCACTTCTAATTGTTCTTGTTCTCATTCTTCTTCTTCTTCTTTTTCTTCCACATCTCTTTCTTTTTCTTGTCCCTCTTCTTCTTCTTCTTCTTCTTCTTATTACTCTTGTTCTTGTTCTCTTTCTCGCACTTCTTCTTCTTCTTCTTCTTCTTCTTCTGCTTTTTCTTCTTCTTCTACTTATCCTTCTTCTTCTTCTTCATTTTATTCTTTCTCTACTTCTTCTTTTCTTCTTTTTCTTGTTCTTGTTCTTCTGTATCTTCTAATTTTTTTTCTTCTTCTTCTTAGTCTTCTACTACTATTACTATAACTACTACAATAACAACAACTACTACTTCTTCCACTTCTTCGACTTCTTCTTCTTCTTAGACTTCTTTTTCCATTTTTTCTTCTTCTTCTAACTCTTCTGCTACTTTTGCTTCTTCTACTTATTCATCATCATCTTCTTCTTCTTCTTCGTCCTCTTGTACTTCTTCTTAACCTTCTTCTTCTTTTTCATGTTCTACATCTTATTGTTGGTTTTCTTCTTCTTCTTACACTTTGCCTTCCTCTTCTTCCTTCTCTTCTTGATCTTCTCCTTTTTCCTCTTTTTCTTCATCATCTTCTTCTTCTTCTTCTTCCTTTTCTTCTTCCATTTCTACTTCTTTCTTTTCTTCTTCTTCCTCTACGTCTTCTTTTTTTTTCTTGTTCTTCTTCTTCTTCTTCTTCTTCTCCTTCTTCTTCTTCTTCATCATCATCATCATCATGATCTTCTTCTTGTTTCTCCTCTTCTACTTCTTCTTCTTCATCTTCTTCCTCTTCTTCTTCTTCTTATTCTTCTTCCTCCTCTTTATTTTCTTCTTCTTCTTTTTCTTCCTTTTCTTCTTCTTCTTCTTCTTGTTCTTCTTCTTCTTCTCCTTCTTCTTTTCTTCTTCTACTTCTTGATCTTCTTTTTCTTGTTCTATCGCTTCATCTTCTATTTCTTTTTCTTCTTCTTCTTCTTTTTCTCTCCTTCTTCTTCCCCTTCTTTTCTACATCTTCTTCTTTTTCTTCTTTTCCTTCTTCTTCAGCTTCTTCTTCTTCTTCTTCTTCTTCTTCTGCTTCTTCTCCTTCTTCTTTTTCTTCTTCTACTTCTTGATCTTCTTTTTCTTGTTCTATATCTTCATCTTCTATTTCTTTTTCTTCTTCTTCTTTTTCTTCTCCTTCTTCTTCCTCTTCTTTTTCTTCATCTTCTTCTTTTTCTTCTTTTCCTTCTTCTTCAGCTTCTTCTTCTTCTTCTTCTTCTCCTT
>JAIUJO010000022.1:3077628-3080128 GCA_023846275.1 Vanilla planifolia
ATCGGGAGGGCCGAGGCTCTCGAGAACAAATCCAGTGCCTCCGCCAGCCGTTTGGTGGAATGCAGCCGAACCGTTGAGAAGATAAGGAAATCATCTGCATAGGCAAGATGGGAGACGGGATGCTTTCGGCGAGGGCCGGAGAAGGCATCAAGTTCGCCGGAGCAGCGGAGGAGGTTAATCATACGGCTGAGAACGTCCATTGCAAGTACGAAAAGGCTGGGCGAGAGGGGGTCCCCTTGTTTCACGCCGCAGTTGGGGCAGAAGAATCCCGTCGGCATACCATTGATCAGCAAGGATAGACCGGTGGAGTGGAGGGAGTTGGCCACAAGCTGCCTGAAGCGGACATCGAAGCCGAATGTCAGTAAGACTTTGTCCAGAAATCCCCAGCTAATACGGTCGAATGCCGAACGGATATCAATTTTGAAGATGGCATTGCGGAAACGCATCTTCCGGTTGATCCTACCCGTCATCTCCTCAGCCAGAAGAATATTGTCTGTAATGCTTCTGCCCCGGATGAATGCGGATTGTTCCGGTGACACCAGGGCGGGGAGGAAAGCTGCTAAGCGGGACGAAAGAAGTTTGGAGAGCAGCTTACCGCAAACGTTGCAGAGAGCTATCGGCCGTAGGTCAGAGTGCACGGAGGTCGATTTCGTCTTCGGTATGAGACAAAGCCAAGCGGCACCAATGACCTTGGGAATCGGAGAGCCATCGAGGAAATCGTTCGCTGCCTCAAGGAGATCCAGCGAGATAATACTCCAGTTGCGTTTGAAAAAAGGCACAGTGAATCCGTTTGGACCGGCAGCGCTTGACTCAGGCGTGGAATCGAGGACTGCCCTGAGCTCCAGAAGATTAGTAGGGCGAGTGAGGTGGTCGTTCATATTGGAGGTGACTAGTGCAGGGACAATTTGATGAAGGGGAAGCCCTGCTAAATCTGCCTGGCCGCCTGTGAACAGATTTTGAAAATGGTCCGTGAGAAGGCGCACCAATTGATCTTCCGTTTCTGACCACGACCCTTCTGGTTGCCGAAGGTGAGCAAGGGAGAGCGACCTGTGCTTGATCTTCACAGAGGCGTGGAAGAATTTCGTGCTGGCGTCGCCCTCTTTGGCCCATTTAAGCCCCGCTTTCTGCCTCCAGAAGTCCTCGTCAGAAGCGAGGATCGCCTGAAGGTCCCTGGAGGCAGTGAGGAGATCAGCAGCCGCGGCATCCGAGCGGTCGACAGTTAGTCGGGATTCAGCGAGGCGGACCGCCTCCTCCGCGAGACGACGCTTGGAAGTCAGGTTTCCAAACGTGTCTCTGTTCCAGGTCTTCAGGACCTTCTTGAGACGAATGAGCTTACCTGCAAGCCTGAATAGACCCGATGCTGCAATCGGGTCAGACCACGAGGTGGAAAGCACGTTTTGGAAGTCCGGGTGATCCAACCACGTGTTTAGGAACCGGAAGGGTTTAGCCCCGGGCTGCCGTGAAAGGGGTACGTTGAATAGCAAAGGCGCATGATCTGACCCGGTGCGGGGGAGGACCTGAACCTAACCCTGCGGAAACCTGCTAAGCCAATTCAGGTTGCATAACAGGTAATCTAACCTTTTTAACACAATTTTCCCCTTGTGCTTTCCTTGCCAGGTGAAGGGGCCACCGCATGTCGGGGGTGCGAGGAGGCCGGAATCATCTAAAGCCGCCCGGAAATCCCCAGCCGCTGGAAAGTTGAATTTGGCAGAACCAGCATGGTCTGCTTCGTCCAAAGTGACGTTGAAGTCCCCGATGGCGCACCACGGAGCGTCCATCACAGTAGCCGCGTGGCCGGCGAGGTCAGACCAGAGCGAGCGGCGAAGTTGTCGGGAATGTCTCCCGTAGACGGCTGTTATGAAAAGGGGGAACGGAAGGCTTGGGGAGCTTACCTCCAAGAGTATAGATTGCGTCGAGGAGCAATTGGGGGTGACCGACCAGGTGTCGGCCCAGAGGATCCAGAGTTGGCCAGAGGGCAAGCAAAGGCCATTTGCGAGACCCAACTTGGCAAAGTACCGGCTGAGTTGATCTTCCGGGACAAATGGTTCGATGATAATGAGCATGTCTAAGTGGAAGGATTTGATTAAGTGTCTCAGGTGGCCTAGGGTGGTGTCATTGGCGATCCCCCTGGCGTTCCAAGCGAGGAAACTAATCATGGGAAGAGGAGGCTTTGGAGCCAGTAGAGCTCTGGGTGGCCGGCGAAATGAGGACCGGGTTAGCAGCTTTTGTTTTCCCTTTTTTGCTTTTAGACTGGGCAGGAGGATTATCCGTAAGCAGGGCGAGTGGATTCGAATCGCAGGGGATAGCCCTTTGAGCGGTGACCGTGAGGGTTTGCTGGGTCTCCCGGTGCGGGCCGGGGGATGCAGAGCATGCCACCAGAGAGGGGGAAGAGGTAGCGGAATGTCCCAGGAGGTTAAGGTCTGAAATATTATCAGGGGATAGAGGAGCTGACCCAGTATCAACGGGCGACAGGCTCTGAGTGCCCGGCAGTGGAGGAGAC
>JAIUJO010000022.1:3090128-3205128 GCA_023846275.1 Vanilla planifolia
ATTTTTATTCACACTAGATTTGATGATTAACTATATTATACTCGATCTCTTCAATATCTTGGTAAACAACTTTGTCTTCCAATAAATCTTGTCTTTCAATTTTTTATTTTGATTTGGTAATATTATTATGTAAGTCTACATCTTTTGTGATATTTGCATTACTATGACTTTGTTATTTTAAGTTTCTATAATTTATCTCATTCCAGGTTTAACATATGTTTTCATAATATTAAAAAACATTGTTAGTTATGCTTATTTACAATTACTCCAAGAAAGTTCTTATCGATACAAAACAAGCGTCATTGGACTCTTTCTAACAAGATCTCTCTAATTACTATTCATTTTAAATATTTTAAGAATTTTTCATTTTCTAAAGTTTTGGTATGCTTCACTAGATATTTTTACTTACAACTATTTCACAATCAAGAATATTATGCTAGATGTCCTAAGCATCATTACATGTTGCATTACATTACAATTTATTTCAAATTTTCAAATTATTTGTTTTGATTTCATTATATTAATATGTTGCTATAAATCCCTTATAACATTTACATTGATTTTATTTTTTAATATTATCTTCCTTGACTTTTTCTCATGTCAATTTGAATAGATATTTATTTAATATTAATATAATAATTTGTTATTATTTGTACATAATTTCTTTTATAATTGGTATAAATTTCATTAGAGGCTTATTAGAGGCAAAAAAAGAATAATGGACTACCTTGATAACTTTATCTAATTAAATATTCATTTTTTAAATTTTAAAATATTTTATTTGGTGTTTTCTTATTTTATAAGATATTTCGATTTGTACAGGATTTCACAAATTAAGATTTTACACTCAACATACTTGGTATTTTGGGATGTTATTTTCTATTTAATTTAACTTTTTAGCTTTCATTCTATTATATTATGTTCTAGCATTAAATCTTTACTTGTGTGATATTTATATCGTTGTGACATTGATATAATATATAGCATGCATTTACCTTATTTCAGCTTTAAACTATATTTTTTAAAAAAAATAAAATATTAATTAATTTTTATTTATGTATATTTACTTTGAAAATTCATAATAATTCCATAAAAAGTTCAACTTAGTGAAAGAGACATCTTTGTTTTTGTTTCGATGAGCTTTATCAATTTGTATATTATTTTTTATTTTTACGTATATTGTATTTTTTTAATTATTTCGTCATTCTATCGAAGGAATTTGATTTCTACAAGATTTAAAGTTAAAGAAAGTTACACACGATCTCCTTAGTATCATATAATGCCAACTTCCCATACATTTTTTGTCATCTCTTCAAATGTGTTTGTTTCATTTTGTTATAGTACCATGATACTATTATTCACCTCTTAGGTCATCTTTTCGTCATTTTCAATTTATTTTTTTAACAAATTTCAAGCAATTTTATTTCAGATTTGATGGAGATGAAACAAATGTTATTGGACATATCTTGATGAGCACTACCCAACTAAAGGTTTACCTTTTATTTTTTTTAATATAATTTATTTTCTTGGAATTTTTCACACTTTATGAGATCTTTTGATCCATACCTAATTTGAAAAAAATGTACACTTAATCTCGTCATTATGTTTGAATGCAACTATCTCATATAAATGATATCATTTATTCAAAGTTTTTCTTAGGTTTGGTTATATGCTTAGTTAACTCTAAATCTCATTAGTTTCATTCTATCACATTACATTTCTTAAATTTACCTCATTTCTATTTTAATATATAATTTCTTAGTATTAAAATAAATTTTCTTATTATTTATTTAATTTAACTTCATAATTCATTATAATTCCATGAGAGGTCCAGTTAAGGGGAAATAAACATCCTTGTACCCTTCTCAATGATATCTATCTAATTAAATATTAATTTTAATACTTTTAAATATGTTACACCTAGGATTTTGAGAGAATTTTAATAAGTTTTTTTGACATGCATCTAATTTTACAACTGAAATCGTTATGTTAGATCTTCTTTGTATCTTGTAATGATATTTTCCCGTAGTATATATCTCATTTTTCAATTTTTTTTAATTTTATGATATAACTTTTAATTCTAAATCTTTTCTAAACCACTACACTGTGATTTGGTTTTACAATGCTTTAATTTATCTCAATACAGCATTAATATAATTTTAATTAATAATAAAATAGCAATTTATTATCATTTATGCTTATTTACTTCAAAAGTCAAAGTAATTCAAAATGATGTTTGATCAAGGTGAAACAAATGCTGTTGGATTTGTGTTTATGAGATATATCCAACTAAACGTTCATTTTTACATTTTATAAATATTTTTCTATGATTATGGCATGGTCCTTTTTTACCTTTTGATTTATTCATTATTTGATGATAAAGGTTGTTACACTTAATCTCGTGAACATCTTGGTAAGCTACTTCCCTATACAATTTATCTCATTTGTTTAAATGTTTTTGTTTTATTTGATTATTTTACTATGTAACTCGGAATCTCCTCTCATGTGGCTTTTCTTTCTTTTGATTTACTTATGTTACATTGCTCTAATTTATCTCTGCTCAATTTTAATACACATTTAGTACACATTAAAATAAAAATTTATTATTTTCTAAGTATATTTATTTTTAAATTTGTTGTAATTCAAAACAGCTTTGATCGAGATGAAACAACATTGTTAGTCATCTCGTGGAGCACTATGTAGTTTAACTTTTGTTTATATCTATATATATATATATACCTATAATTCTCAAGGCTTTTGCATGCTTTACGAGACAAGTAATTGGATTTGTTATTTGATTGTTAAGAATGTTACACTTGATTTTTTAGTATCCCAGAATGTGGCATTCCTATAGAGGTCATCACAATTCTTCAACTTTTTTACTTCGTATTTGTTATATTTTTTGTAATATTGAATACCCTCTTGTTTGATATAACATTACTCTGATTTGGTTTTATATGGTTTTAATTAATCTTATTTTTTTTCTTAAATATATATTCACTTCACATAAAAAATAATTTTTTTCTTAATGCTTATTTACTTTGGTAATATTTTGTAATTCCAAACAAGATATGATTGTGACGAAATAAATTTAATTTGATTAATCATAACTAGTTCTTTTAATTAAATAAACATATTTATATTTTTAAATGTTTTATATTCTAAGGCTTTTGCATTCTTTATGGGATGTTTTGACTTGTAAATTATTTAATGGTTAAAATATTATACTTGCTATCTTTGTAACTTGAAATACAACTTTCCCCTAAAAGGTATCTCATTTCTTCATTACTTTGGTTTGATTTGGTTATATGATTGTGAAATTCAAAATTTTCTATTATATGACTTTTACATCACTTTTATTTTCTAAGATTACATTGTTTCAATTTACTCATTTTAGCTTTAATATATATATATATACTTCATAGTAAAATAATAATGTCTTATTACTGCTTACTTTGATAATTTACAGTAATTACAAAGAAGGTTACTTTGAGACACAATAAAGCTCATTAGACTAAGGTTGATGAGGTCTATCTTGTTAAATATTAATTTTATTAATTTTAAATATTTTATTTCTATTGTTGTGGCATGGTTTATGTGATCTTTCAATTTTTTCTTGATTTGAGAATGGATGATTGCATGCTCAATCTCCTTATTATCTTACAATTATACATCTTTCCCACACAATATATGTTATTTCTTAAAGTTTTTCATCTTGATTTTATTATTATATTATGTAATTATAAATCTCCTATAATATGACCCTTAGATCACTTTGAATTGGTAATATTACATTGTTTGAATTTTTCTCATTTTAATTTTAATATATATTTACTTAATATAAAAATAAAAATTTTAATTATTATTTTTATTTAATTTGGAAATCCTAAGAATTCAAAACAAGGTGTTATTCATACAGAATAAATATCATTGAACACATCTTGATGAAATATATCAAATTATATATTTATTTTCTTTTCTTAATGTTTTATTTGTATTTTTTTTTCTTGTTTTATAGGACATTCGATTCACTGATTTGATGATCAAAGGTGTTATACTCAATCTCTTGAGTAACATAGAATGTAATTTACTACACAATTTATTTATTTCTTTCAAATATTTACTTTGATTTTATTATATGATAAAGTAACTCAAAATTCCTTTTGTGTCACCTTTATTGAGCATTTAGTCTATTATATTACAATGCTTCAACATTTATCATTTCAATTTTAACACATATATTTTCATAATATCACGAATAATTATTTTTATTTATGTTAATTTACAATGATATTTCACAATAATTCCTAAAAAACTAATTTAGATGGAACAAATATTGTTGGAATTGCCTTGAAAAGCTCTATCAAGTTAAAATTTCAATTTTATATTTTTTTAAAAGATATCATTTGTGAGGTTTCTATATATTTTATGAATCACTTCGATTTACACATTCTTTATTAATCAAGGATGCTATACTTACTCCCATAAGTATCTTTGACTATAACTTTCTTATTGAATTTGACTTATTTTTGTAAAGTTTTTTTATTTGGTTATATTTCTTTTTATATCTTTTGTCATGTCACCTATAAATTACTTTTATTTTGCTATATTACACTACTATAATTTATCACATTTTAACTTTATTTTATATTAGTTAGTAGTAAAATAAAAATTTTATTACTTATGTTTGTTTATTTTGGTAATTTGTAGTAATTTGAAACATGGTGTAATCAAAATGGAAAAAACATCATTAAACACCTCTCTATGATATTTATCCAATGAAATATTCATTATTATATTTTTCAAATATTTTTTATAGGGACTTTTTCATGCTTTATGGGATTCTTCATTTTGTACCAAATTTGATGATTGAGAATGATAGGCTTGATTTTTTTTGCATCTTCAAATTCAACTTTATTGTATAATTTATCTCATTTCTTCAAAGTTTTTATTGTTTTTTAAATTATAAGACTATGAAACTCTAAATATTCCCTTAGGTGATGTCTATCTGGCTTTGATTTTATAGTATTACGTATAATCAATTTGTCACATTTTATAGTCAATATATATTTATTTAGTATTAAATAAGTATATTTTATAATTTATACTTATTTTTTTCATAATTCATAATAAATCTAAACAAGGTTTAATTTATAAGCTTGATGAGGCATTTTTATGCATAGCAAATTTGACTCAAGGATGTTGCACACATCTCCTTATTATCATTGAACACAACCATCTCATACAATATCTCTTTTTTTTAATTACTTGTTTTGATTTAGTTATATTACATTATACCATTCAATGTCAACTTTGTAAATATAAAATGCTTTGACTTGATTATAATACTTTGCTTCAAATTATTTAAAGATTAATATATAATTATTTAATATTAAAATAAAATTTAATTATTATTTATTTTTTGATAAAATATAATAATTCATAGTAAGTTATAATCGAGATAAAAAAAATATTTTTCGACTTGTCTCTATCTAATTAATTATTTTTTATATTCAAAAGATTTTATTTTCTATAATTTTTGGCATTCTTATGAGATCTTTTTATTCATAACTTATTTGAAGAACATGGATGTTATACACTAACTCTTAAGTATCTTGGAAAGCAAATTTCTTGTAATATTTATTTTATTTTTCAAATTATTGGCTTTGATTTTATTATATTACTATGAATTTCTAAATCTCCTCTTATGTCACCTTTTAGATTGCTTTGATTTTGCAATATTTATTGCATTGCTTTAATTTTTATCATCATGGCTGTAACATATATTTATTTAATATTAAAATAATAATTTTTTACTATTTTTACTTATTTCCTATGGTAATTCAATGAAATTCCAAATGTGGTTCTATTGAAATGAAGAAAATTTTGATGAACTCATTTAAGGGTACTTCACTTAATTGAAAATTCTTTTTCATGTTTTTAAAAATATTATTTAATTAGGTTTTAGATTGCTTGAGGAGATTTTTTCAATTTACACATGATTTCATGTTTAATGATTTTATGCTTTATATCTTTATTATCTTGAAATATAACTTTCTACTACAATTTATCTCATTTTTTAAACGTTTTAGCTATCATTTAGTTTTATTTGTATGTAATTCTAAATCTCTGTTCATGCAACCTTTAATCATAATAGTTTAGATAGATTACATTATTTTGATTTATCATATTCTAGCTTTAAAATATATTTAATTAATATTTTAAAAAATAACTTATTATTATCAATGTTTATTTATTTGAAAAATTCACTGTAATTATAAAAGAGATATAATTTAAACCAAGAAAACTTCTTTGGACTATTCTCAACGATCTCTCTCAAATTAAATTTTTTTAAAATATTTTATATTGAATATTTTGACCCAATTTGTAAGACATTCAGATTGTACATGAATTCTTGATCAAGAATGTTACACTCGATCTATTGGTATGCAACGTTCCTTTAAATTTTACTTCATTTCTTCAAATCTTTTGCTTTGATTTTCTTATATTTCCATAAAACTTTAATTCTCATCTCATTTAATCTTTATGTTTGTTTGATTCAGTTTTATTATATTGTCTCAATTTATCTCATATGATCTTTAATTATTTTTACTTACAATTGCAATCATATTTTATTATTTTTAATGTTTACATTTTTAGAATTTACTAATAATTCTAAACAAGATCCAATGGAGACAACAAATGCCATTTGGTTCATCTCAACAAGCATTATCTAATTAAATATTTTTTTAGATTTTTACATAATTTATTTTCTTTGACTATTCAATCTTTTACTAGAGATTTTAATTTATATGATATTTAATAAAAGGAGAGTGTTACACAAAATCACCATAGTGTGTAAGAAGAATATGTTCTCATACAATTTATATAATTTCCTCAAATGTTTTACATAGATTTGTTTAAATTCTTGTGTAACTCTAAATCTCATTTCTTATGACCTTTGAATAACTTTTCTATGGTTTTATTAGCTTGTTTCAATTTATCTCAACTTAGCTTTGCTATTTATTTACTTAATAATAAAATAATATTTGTTTTATTATTTATATTTATTTCCTTTGGCAATTTGCTATAGTTTGATAGGAGATTAGGCTGAGACAAAACAAATGTCAATGAGATCTATCCAATTAAAGATTTCTTTTTTTATCATTTTAATATTTTATTTCTAGGATTTTTAAATCTTTTATGAGTAATTTTTATTTTTACCAAAAAATGATAAAGGATGTTACATTTTATCCGTTAATCTTCATGGAATATAAGTTTCACTTAATATTTATCTCATTTTTTAATCGTTTCACTTTGATTTTGTTGTATTACTATATAACTCTAAAACTTTGCTAGTGTGATCCTTACATCACTTTTATTTGACTTTATTACATTGCTTCAACTTAGTTTATTTCAGCTTTAATATATGCTTACTTATTATAAAAGTATTTATTATTTAATTTATTTAATTTTTATTTCCAAAATATGTCTAATTAAGTCAAAACAAATGTTTTTGGACTTTACTTGAAGTGCTTTATACAACTAAATATTCATTTTTAAACTTATAACTATATTTTTTAATATTTTAGCATGCTTTATACTTTATTTTCATCTATACTTTATTCAATAAGAGAGGATTTTATATTTGATCCCCATAGTATCATTGAAGTCAAATTTCATGCACAACTTCTCTTATTTCTTCAACATTTTTTCTTATATTTGGTTATTTAATGTAACTCGAATTCTTGACTCGTGTTACGTTTACATCACTTTGATTTGATTATATTACATCTTTTTAATTTATCATACTTCATCTAAAGTATATATTTACTTAACATTAAAATATTAATTTATTATTAGTTTACTTATTTATTTTTGTAATACTTAGTAATTCCAAATGAATTTCAATCGAAATGAAAAACATCATTGGACTCAACTCAATGAGCTCAATCCATTTAACTATTTATTTTTATAACTTTTAATATTTAATTTTCTAAGACTTTATCACACTGTCCAAAATTTTTTAAATCATGCCTAATTTAGAGATCAAGATTGCACACAATCTCATTAGAATCTTGCATTACAACTTTTCTATAAAAGTTATCTAATTAAAAAAAATTCCTTTGTTTTTGTTTTATTACTATGTAATTCTAAATCTCCACTTCTATTATCTTTATATTTCTTAGATTTTATTATATTTCATTAGTTTGATTATTCTCATTTCAACTTTAATATATATTTAATTAATTTTAAAATAATATTTTTTATTATTTATGTTTATATGATTTGGTAATTCATAAGAATTCAAAATGAGTTTTGATTAAGATGAAACCTATGTCATTAGACTCGACTTAATGAGCATTATCCAAAAAATATTATTTTTATATTTTTAAATATATTATTTCTAAGGTATTGGCAAGCTTTGTGAGAAATTATTATTTCTATCTAATTTGACATATAAATCACTTTTAATTGGATGCATTATATTTCCCTCATTTATATTATTTGAACTTTAACATATATTTATTTCGTTTAAAAAATAATATATTATTTTTAATGATTAATTAATTTTGAAATTCATAATAATTACAAACATGGTCTAATCAAAATGAAAAAAATGACTTTTGAGATGAATCAACTTTCTCGATCCAATTTAATTTTTTATTTTAAATGTTTTACTTTCTTACGTTTTGTATGCTTTACTTGGAATTTAATTCGTAAATAATTTTGCAATTGAGTATGTTAAACTGAATCTCTTACGTATCTTTGGATACAACTTTTTGGAATATTTCATCTCTATTTATCAAAATTTTTTATTTTTATTTGATTGTAATACTATGAAGCCCTAATTATACTTTTATGTGATCTTTAAATTATGTTTGTTTAGTTATAACACTTTGCTTTAATTTATCTCATTTTAGCTTTAATTTATATTTAATAATATTAAGATAATAATTTATTACTAATTATGCTTTCTAATTTGTTAATTCCTAATAACCTAAAAAAGGTCGGAGTTGAAATAAACATTGATTGACTCATCTCAAAGTGTAATATTGAATTAAATATTCATTTTTATATTTTTAAATATTGTATTTCTAGGTTTTTGCATACTTTATGAGAAATGTTGAATCATATCTTTTTTGATGATCAAGGATCTTATACTCAATCTCCTTAGTATGTTGGAAAGTACTTTCTAATATAATTCATCCACTTTACCGAAAGTTTTTGCTCTACTTTGCTTATATTACTATGTAACTCTATATCTCCTCTACTTTGGCCTTTGCATCACTTAAGTTTCCTTATGTTATGTTTATTCATTTTATCCCTTATTTCTTTAATATATGTTAGCTTAATGCTAAAAATAATTATTTGTTTTAATTTATGCTTATTTAATTGATAATTTATAGTTTTTTCAAATGAGTTTTGATAGAGAAAAGGTAAACAATAATAAAGTCACCTCAAGAAAATCTATCTAATTAATTATACATTTTTATATTTTTAAACATAATGCTTTCCAAGGTTTTAACACATTTCGAGATATTTTGATACGTACTTGATTTGATGATCATGAATGTCACACTCAGTCTCCATAGTATCTTGGAATGTAAGTTTCTCATACAATTTATTATAGTTATTCAAGTATTTTACCACAGCTTTGTTACTCTGTAACAATAAAGGTACTATTATTTATCTCATCTCAACTTTAATATATATATATTTATTTAAAATTAAAATATCCATTTTTTATTATTTAAGTTTATGTAATCTTAAAATTATTAAATAACTTTAAAAAAATTTAAATCATTATAGATTAAACATTAGTGGACTGGCCTCATCAAGATTTATCTAATTAAATGTATATTTTAATATTTCCTATATTTTATCTTCTAAGGTGTTGGCATGCTTTATGAGTCATTTTTATTAGTACCTAATTTGGTGATTAATGATGTCTATGTGATCTTCTTAGAGTCATAGAATGCAACATTTTGGTATAGCTTGTTTTCTATTTTTTGAAAATTTTCACTTTGATTTGGTTAGGCTGCTTTGTAACTCTAAATTTTTCTCGTGTGACCTTTACATCATGATTAGTTAATTATATTTTTTCAATATATCTTACCTCAAATTTAAAATATGTTTAGTTAAAATTGAAATATTAATTTATTATTATTAAAACTTTTTACTTTCAAAATAAGATCTCATTGAGTTAAAACAAATATTCCTAGACTTGTCATAATGACATATCCAATTAAACATTATAGCATTTAGAGATTTAGCACACTTTATGATACACTTATAATCATGCCTAATTTGATGATCGAGGAAGTAATACATAATCTCCTTAAGATCTTGAAATACAACTTTAAAATATAGTGTATCTCATATTTTGAAATGTTTTTCATTGGTTTTGTTATATTCCTTTTTAACTCTAAATGTCCACTTGTGTGGCCCATATATAGGACTTATTTGGTTATATTGCTTTACTTGATAAATATCATGTTAGATTTATTGTATTTTTACTTATTATTTACATAATAATTTATTTTTTATGTTTAAATAATTTTTAAATTTATAGAAATTTCAAACTAAGTTTGATCAAGACAAAAAAGTGGTCATTGTACTCACCTCGATGACGTATGTCAAATTAAACATAAATTTCAATATTTTTAAACATTTTAATTTCTAAACTTTGAACATGTTTTACAAATAATTTTTCTTTGTATCTTGAACACAACTTTCTCACACAATTTATCTTATTTCTTAAAATTTTGCTTTGATGTGATAATATTACAATACAACTCTAAATCTCCTCCCATGTGACCTTTCCATTACACTGATTTAGTAAAATTATATAGGATCAACTTATCGCATTTTAGTTGTAATATATATATTTCATAATATGAAAATAATAATTATCAATATTTATAATTATTTGCCATGGTAATTTATAGATATTCTCAAGAAGGTATGATTAGGATGAAATAATTACTGTTGGACTCAACACCATATTCTGTATATATTTAAAAATTAATTTTAATATTTTTAGATATTTTATTCTTTTAGATATTTTCATGCTTTGTAATACATTTCAATTCAAAACATAATTTATCATTAAGGATGTTACACGAAATCTTCTTAGTATATTGAAATATAATTTTTCCACACAATGTATCACATCTCTCCAAATCATTTGCATTCATATAGTTATATTATGATGCAACTTTAAATCTTCACTCTTGTGACCTTTACATCACTTTCATTTGGTTATATAGCAATGCTTTAACTTATCTCATTTCATCTCTATTATATATTTATTAGATATTGAAATTATAATTTCTTATTATTTGTGTTTATTTAAATTTTTAATATGCCATAATTCCAAATGAAGTCTCATTGCTATAAAACAAATGTCATTGGATTTGTTTGAACAAGCTCTATCAAAATAATAATTGATTTTTATATTTTTAAATATTTTTTAAAATTATTTTCTCAAGTTTTATGAGTCATTGAGATTCATACCTAGTTTTATAATCAATTACATTATGCTTGACCTCATTAGTATCTTAAAATGTAATTTTCTAAAAAAAGTTTCTTATTCTACAAACATGTTTATCTTTGATTTTGTTTTATATTACTATGTAATTCAAAATCTTGTCAAATAACACCTTTACATCACTTTGTTTGGATCATATTACAGTACTTGAGTGTATCTTATTTTTTCATTAATAAATATTTAATTAATATTAAAGCAACAAGTTTTTCTTATTTGTGCTTATTAATTTTAGCAATTTTGAGTAATTCCAAACATTGTTTGATAGAGATGAAGCAAATGTCATAGGACTCGTTTTGAAGAGATCTATCTAATTAAATAGACATTTTAATATTTTATGGGACATTTGATTCATGCAAGAATTGATGATCAAAGATGTTACATTCACTCTCCTTAGAATATTAGAAAGAACTTTCTCATAAAAGTTCTTGCATTTTTTAAAATGTTTCTCTTTTATTTGGTTATATTATTATGTTAGTATCTATCTAAACAAGTATGGCCTTTATATCACTCTTATTTGGCTAATTATAATATTTTAATTAATTTATATTCGATCATAGTTTATACTTATTTAAAATATAATTATAATTTTTTGCTTTTATAGATTGTAAGAATTATAAATGAGGTCTGATTAAGACAAAAAATGTAACCACAATAGTTCTCAAAAGTTCTATCAATTAAAATTTTATTTTTAAATTTTTAAAATTTTCATTTCTAAGATTTTGACTTACTTTAAGAGTTATTTTGATTCATATCTAATATGATGATTAAGAAGGTTGCACATGATTTCCCTTACAATTTATCTAATTTTTTTAAATTTTTTGCTCTGATTTTGTTATAATAATATATAACTATAACTCACATTTCATTTGACATTTACATAGCATTTATTTGATTATACTATATTGCTTTAATTTATCTCATTTTATATGCAACATAATTGTACTTAATATTAAAAAAATAATTTTTTAATGCTTCTTAACTCTGGTAATTCTAAGCAATTTTAATCGATGTCTCATTGGGATGAAAAAATATTGTCATACATATCTTGACATGCTCTATCCAATTAAAAATTTATTTTATTATTTTTAGATAATTATTTAAGGCTTTGGAACACTTTTTGAGGTATTATGTTTCATACCTGATTTGATTATCAAGGATCTTACACTCGATCTCATTAGTATCTTTGATACAATTTTCTCATAAAATTTATCTCATTTGCTTAATTTGTTTGCTTTGATTAAGTTACACTGTTTCATAACTCTAAACCTCCTCTCATGTGAGCATTACATCATGTTTATTTGGTTATATTATATTGCTTCAATTTATCTTCTTCCAACTTTGATATATATTTGTACTTAATATTAATATAAAAATTTGTTATTATTTATGATTGTTTTCTTTGATAATACATAAGAATTTCAAATGAGGTTTCATTGAGATGAAATAGAAGTCATTAAACTCATCTTGAGAAACTTTTTCTAATTAATTATTCATATTTAGATGTTTGAATATTTTATTTTTTAAGGCTTTTGAATATTTTTTAAGGCATTTTAATTTCTATTTCATGTTGTTATTCATGATGCTACACTTGACATTCTCAGTATCTTGGAAAGAAACTTTTTTTGTATAATTTGTCTTTTTTCTTCTATTTTTTTAATTGTTGACATTACTATATAACTCTAAATCTTCTCCCTTGTGACCTTTACACAGCTTTAGTTTAATAATCCTACAAGCATTTCATTTATCATACTTTAGCTTTACTATATATTTTTTAAATATTAAAATAATAATTTTTTATTATTAATTATTGTTCAATTTATAAATTTATAATAATTCCAAAAAATGTCAAATAAAAATAAAACAAATGTCGTTGGACTTAACACAATGAGCTATATCTAATTAAATATTAAATTTTTATTTATGAATATTTTATTCTATAGAAGTTTCCAATGTTTTATGAGAAATTATGATTCACAGCTCATTTGACAACGGAGAATGTTACTATCTATTCCTTTCGTATTTGAATGTAACTTTTTTCATACAATTTATCTTATTTCTTCAAGTTTTTTCCTTTGGTTTCATCATAATACCTTGTAACTCTAAATGATCGATTCTTTAACATTTGCATCGCTTTAATTTTCTAATATTAAATAATTGTTTTTATTTTTGAATTTTTTTTTATAGGTTTAGCATTCTTCATAATCCATTTCGATTTTTACTGATTTGACAATTAAAGATATCAAATTTGATCGCCTTAATTTCTTAGAATTAAAAACTTTCTTGTATATTTTATCGCATTTCTTAACTTTTGTAGGTTTAATTTCATTGAATTGCTAAGTAACCCAATATCCCACTCATGTGGCCCTTACAGTGCATGGATTTGGTTATGTTATAATACTTCAATTTATCTCACTTTACCATTAACATAATTTTCTTAATATTAAAATAATAATTTACTATTATTTATTTTGATCGTTGGATTGCCACAGTAAACTTTATCCAACAATCAATTCATTTTATTTTATTAAATATTTATGTTTTTACGGATTGCATATACTTTATGAGATAATGTAATTCGTACCTGATTTGATGATTGAGCTCGTTACACTTGATCTCGTTAGTAATATTGAGCGCAACTTTCTGATACAATATTTCACATTTTATAATTTTTTTGATTGGCCAATATTATTATGTAATTATAAATCTTATCTCATGTGAACTTTACATTGATTTGATTTGCTAATGTAACTTTACTTTAATTTGTCTTATTTCGGTTTTAATATATATTTTCTTAATATTCAAATAATAATTTATTATTATTTATATTTAGGATTTTGATAATTCATAGTAATTTAAAACATGGTGCTATCAAGGCAAAATAATTATTGTCTAACTTGCTTGATGAGTTGTATCCAATTAGGTATTAATTATAGAATTTTGAAATTATTTTTTCTCTAGATTTTTTTCACTCTTTATGAAATATTTTAATTCATAATAATCTTGAAGATTAATGATGTTACAATCGATCTTTTTAGTATTTTGGAATATAATTTTGTTACGTAATTTAAATCATTTCTTCAAAGTTATCACTTTGATTTTATAATATTAAAATATAAATTTAAATCTCTATTTGTGTAACCTTTACATTGCTTTTATTTTGTTATATTACATTGATTCAATTTATCATATTAAAATCTTTTGATTTAGGTGAGATGGCATGATTGGGGTAGCTAAAAAATGCTTTATCTGATTGACTATTCATTTCTATGTCTCTATGTATTTTTTAATGATTATATGCTATTTATGAGAAAGTTTAATTTAAATCTCATTTAACAATTGAAGAGGTCACAATTGATCTTTTTAGTATGTTGGAGTGGATTTTTCCTATAAAATTTAACATGTTTCACTAACATTTTGCCTAATTGCATCATAAATGTACATTTTCCTTATGTTAAGATAATAAGTTTTTATTATATATGCTTATTTAATTTGGAAATTTGCTATAATTCAAAATTATGTCCAATTGAGATGAAATAAACAACATTTGACTTGTCACAACAAGCTATAATAAAAAACTATTTATTTTTTAAGTATTTTTAAATATTTTTATTTCTTAAATATTTGGCTATCTTTGTGTGACATCTTATTCAAAACTAATTTGATGATGAAGATAGTTATAGTCGACCTCCAATATATCTTATTTTATGACTAATATATATTTACTTAGTATTAAAATAATATCTTATTTTTACTTATCTTTATTTAATTTAGGTTTTTCTAATTACTTATTCAATTTTATATATATTTCTAAAAAATTTACTTTATATAGTTATTACATGATTGATTAGATATTTCAACTCACACCTATTTTGATGATAAAAATGTTAAACTCAATTTACTTTGAGATTAGAGTGCAACTTTTTGAAATAATTTATCCCATTTTTTCAAGTTTGTCACTTTGATTTAGTTTCATCACAATATTTTTAAAAATATAAAAATGTGTATTCAATTTAAATATGAATACATACTAATAAATTTTTTTAATATTAAAAAACATTAAAGCTAATTGAGATTACTTTAAATAATATAATTTTACAAACAAAAAGTGTTGTTGAGATCGCATGAAAGGAGAATAGGTGTTACAAGAAATATAAGACATTCAAAAGAAAAAGTTTGAAGAAATGAGATAAAGTTTATGAGAAGGTTTCATTCCAGAAGAACGAAAAGATATACTATAACATCCTTAATCATTAATTCATGTAGAAATAAGAAATCTCATAAAATATATATAAATTCTAGAAAATTAAAAAAATATGAAAATAATTTTTTAACTTGAGAGTGCTTATCATGACATATGTGTCAAAGTTTGTTTTATTTCAATGTACACTCTTTTGGAATTACTATGAATTGTAATAGTAAATAACCATAAATGATAAAAATTTATTATTTGTAAAGAAATATATATTAAAGTAGAAAAGAGACAAACTAAAGTAGTATAAAATAACAAAATAAAACATATGTAAATGCTAATTCATATGTGTTTTAGAGGTACAAATTAATGCAACCAAATCGAAGCTTAAAATTTTAAGAAATTAGTTAAGTTATGCTAGTAAATTGAATTCTAAGGTACTTAAGAGATCGATAGTAATATCCTCAATCATCAAATATGGCTTGAATGGAAATTCCTAATAACATAAGCTAAAACCATAGAAACTAAATTATTTAAATTTTAAAAAATTAATTAGATAGAGGTCACTATGATGTGTCCAACGACCATTCTTTTATCTCAATTGGATCTCGTTTTGAATTACTATGAATTAAAAAAAATAAACATAGTTAATAACAAATTATTATTTTAGTATTAATCAAATATATATTAATAATAAAGAAGTAAGATAAAGTTTTTTCTTTAAAAGTTCCATTAAAATAAATTATGGGGATGTAATGTAGCATATTAGATTTTCAAATGAGGCAAAAATTAAAATGTCTCATAAAGTTTACCAAAAATAGAAAAATTAAAAAATATTAATATTCAAACGAAGTTATAAAATGAAATATCTCATGAAATATGAAAAAAGTTTTAAAAATAAAAAATATTCAAAAGTATAAAAAAATATTAATAAGAATCGATAATTAAGTTGTGCCCAATAAAACTAAATAAATGTAAGTAATAAAAATTATTTTTTTAATACTACAAAAATATATAATGAAACAAAAATGAGTTAAATTGAATCAATATAATATAACTAATTCAAAGTATTGTAAAAGTCACGTGGGTGGAAAATTTGAGAATTAAAGTAATACAAGCAATTAAAAGTAAAAAAATTTGAAAAATGGATACAAATTATGTCAAAAACTTATACTCCAACAAGCTATGGAGATCAAGTGTAACATTCTTAATCATCAAATCAAACAAATCCAAATATCTCATAAAAATATAAAAGAACAAAATTATTTAAAATTTAAAATTGATTATTTAATTAAAGTGTTTATCATAATTGGAGTAATGACATTTGTTGTCATAATGAAACCTAATTTGGAATTACTACAAATTACAAACTTAAAGAAATTAAATAACAATAATTTATTATTTTAATATTACATAAATATATATTAATAATAAAAATGAAATTAATAGAAGAAATATAATATAACTAAATCATAGTGATGTAGATGCCACATAATAGGAGGGTTAGAGTTTCAAAGTAATAAAACCAAATCAAATAGAAAAATTTAAAGAAATGATCAAAATTGTATTAAAAAACCGTATTCAAAGATACTAAGAATATCAAGTGCAACATGTTCGACACTCAAGTTATGTTCAAATCAAAATGACACATAAAGCATGCTAACACTTTAAAAGCTAAAAGATTTAGAAATAGAAAATATAATTTAATTTGGTAGTACTTAAGACAAGTCCAATGATGATTGTTTTAGCATGATCAAAACTTGTTTAGAATTATTGCAAATTACTAAACTTAATAAGCATAAATAACAAATAATTATTAATTTAATATTAAATAAATATATCATAATGCTAAAATAAGATAAGTTGAAGTAATATAATATAACTAAATCAAAGCGATATAAAACATGGTAAGTAAAGAAATAACATTTCATTGTAATATGAGAAAATGAAATAAAAATTTTTGATAAAATTAAATTATGCATCAAAGTTGTATTTTAAGACACTGAGATCAAATGTAACATCCTCAATCGCCAAATTAGGTACAAATAAAAAAAATCTTAAAAAGAGTGCCAAAACAAAAGAAACTAAAATATTTAAACATATAAATAAATTCAATTAGAGAGAGCTTGTTGAGATAAGTCAAAGGACATTCATTTCATCTTCATCTAACCTCACTTGGAATTAATCTAAATTATTGAATTAACAAAGCATAAATATTAACAAAATCTTTTTTTAATATTAATTAAAGATATATTAAATCTTAAAAATGATATATTTAAGCAATGTAACATCATAAAATTGAAGTAAAATAAATGTCACATAGGATAAATTTTAGAGTGACATTGTAATATAACAAAATGAAAGAAAAACTTTTTAAGAATTAAGATAAATTGTTTGAGAAAATTGTACTACAACTTATTAAGAAGATCGAGTGTATTATCATACATTATTAAGTCTTATACAAATCAAAATACCATGTTAAGCATGCCAAACACGTGATAATAAAATATTTAAAACATGGAGATAATCATTTAATTGAATATAACTTGTCAAGATTAAACAAATAATATTAAAAATTTAATGGGAAAAATTAAATCAATATAATACAACAAATTTAAAGAAAAGTGAATCTCACATGACAGAACTAGAGCTCAATAGTAATATAACTAAATCAAATAAAAATATTGAAAAAATAAGGTAAAATGTATTGAAAATCAACATTCCAATTTATTAAAATGATTGAATGTAACATCCTCGATCATCAAGTTAGCAACAAAAAAAATATTTAAAATATAAAAAATGAACATTTATTTGGTAAGTGAATATTGTGAGGGGTCCACTAATGTTTGTTTTCTCTTGATCAAACCCCATATGGAGTTAATATAAATTTCTAAATTTAAAAAACATAAAAACAAACAAATATTTTTTTAGTCTAAAGTTAAAAAATATTATGATTAAGTCAAGATAAATTTAATAAATATAATCTATTGGAATCAAAATAATATAAAGGACACATGTGAGGGAGTTTTAATTTCAAAGTAATATAATGAAAAATGTGAATAATTTGAAGAAATAAAATAAATTTTTTATTAAAGTAGCATTCATATATACCTAGGAGATGGAGTATAACATCCTTGATTGTCAAATTAAGTACAAACCAAAAAGATTCATAAGGCATGCAAAAATACGAAAAGTTAAGATCTTAAAAAAATATAAAAATGAAAGTACTCATAGAGATGAGACCAATGATCCGTGTTTCATTTCAATCAAAGCTTGATAGGAATTACAACAAATTGATGAACTAAACATAAATAAAAAAGCTATTTTTTTAATATTAATTAAATATACAATCATGCTGAAATGAGATTTATTATACCAAATGAAAACATTTAATCGTCTCACAAGCAAAGAATTAGTAGTTCATATTAATATAACAAAACGAAAGCAAAAACTTTAAAGAAATGAGATAAGCTATATAGGAAAATTGCATCCAAGGTGCTTAGATAAAATGTAACATCCTCAATTACCAAATTAACCACAAATAGAAGTGCAATGTGATGCATACAAAAACCCTAAAAAATGAAATCTTTTTTTAAAAAATAATAATATATATTTAATTGGATATACTTTATTGAGATAAGGTAAATGACATTTGTTTTATCTTGATCTCATTTTGTCTAGATTTACTATGAATTATTAAACTAAATAAGCATAAATAAATAACTAACTTTTATTTAAATATTAATTAAATATATATTAAAGTTGAAAAGTGAAAAATTTAAGAAACACAACTAAATGGAAGCAATGTAAAGGTCACATAAGAGAAGATTTAGAGTGACATATTATTATAACCAAACAAAATAAAAATATTTGAAGAAATGAAACAAATTGTACAAAAAAGTTATATTCCAAGATATTTTGAATATTAAAAGTAACATCTTCAATCATCAAATCTTGTAAGAATAAAAAACTCTTATAAAAGATGTTAAAAGCTAAAAAAAATAAAAATATATAAAAATGTATAAAAATATATAAAAATATATAAAAATATAGAAATTAAGCAATTGGATAATTTTTATTGAGCCAAATCTAATGACATTTATCTTTTCTCGATGACACCTTGTGTGGAATTACTAAGATTTAAAATATTAAATAACCATAAATAATATTTTATTATTATTTTAATATTAAGAAATTATATATTAAAGCTAAAATGATATAAATTGAATCAATGCAATACAATAAAATCAAAGAAAACTAAGGGTCCCTTGAGAGTGAAACATAGGTTTCATAGTAATTTAACCAATTCAAAGTACAAAATTTAAAGAAATAACATAAATTCAACTTGAAAGCCACAAACTAGAGAAATTAAATGCGACATCATTGATCATCAAATTAGTTATGAAACAAAATGCCGAATAAAATAATAAAAATATGAAAAATCTAATTCTAAAATATAAAAATAAATATCTAACGCGGTAGTGCTTGTCATGCTACTCTTAAAACCTCTATTTTCATCTTATTCAGATCTTGTTTTTAATTATTACAAATTATCAATGTTAATAAAAATAAATAATAATAAATTATTATTTTTATATAAATTAAACATACATTAATCTTAAAATAAGACATATTAAAGAAATATAATATAACAAAATTAGAACAACATTGAAAACATAAGAGTAGAATTGGAAATTTATAGTGTATAACCAAATGAAAGTGAATAATTTGAAGAAATGATACAAATTTCATAAGAAATCTACATTCCAAGATACTAAGAAGATCGAGTGTAATATCGTCGATATTCAAATTTGGTACAAATCAAAATGACTCATGAAGGAAGCCAAAAAAACATAGATATTTAGAAACATAAAAAATGGATATTTAATTTGATAGTGCTCGGCCAGGGTGACTCTCATGGAGAAGCACGATGACTACTTGGGATTGGTTAGTAGGTATGAATTGATTGGTATGGGCTTGGTTTGATGCAGGTTGACACTGGTTCATGGATGTTTGCATGTTGGACTGTATCAATACAGGTCATACTATTCTATACAAGTTAGAGGATACTGACATTAGTTTATTGGTCAATAGTTGAGAAGGTAGAGCTAGCCATGTGGATCGATAAGGGTTGGATGCATGGCATGACCACAACTATGTTGACGAATTGTGGTGGCAATGAGAATAGATGATGATTGATAACAAAAAAAGCCCCAAAACCATAACTTTAAGTAAAAAATAACTATGATTTGCACCAATAGAATAATAAGCTTTTAATAGGAACAAATTGGGTTATATTTTAAAAAAGAAACATCCAAAAATATACCAACTCAACACCAAAACATTAAAAAAAATTAAATGCAAATAACTTGATGAATAGAAAATAAAAATTGAATGGTTTGCTACAATTAACCCCTATAATGACAATGATGGCTAAGATGAATGAGAAGTAGGATAGCCATTTCTAATATGGCACTAATGGTGAGTAAAACTAGTAATACATCTAAGTGAAACCACTACATGATGCACAACATTTTATTGGATTAGGAAGGAATTTACTTTTTCTTCTCAGCCTTTTAGCTAATGATGGATCTTGATCTAAGTTTGGATTGAAGCACCTAAAATTGGTTTTCTTTAATTTTTTTCCCTCCCACATAACAAGTTCTGGAAGGTAAGAAGAATTTATAAAATTATTGTGTAACAACGATTAAGATTTTTAAAAGAATTCTATTAGCAAATTACTTGTGTTTTGATTCTCTTAAGTGTAAAATCTTCATATAACATTACCATCTTATGGATAACTTGCAATAAAATTCCCGAGTGATATTACTTTCACTAATTTTTCTTAACGCGAGCTAAAACATGTAGGAGAAAAACAATAGATTAGAGATAAGATGGAATGTGAGATATAAACATATGACATTATACATTAATATTAGGTGCAATACAACAAGGTTTGGAGAATTGTCAAAAGATAATAACATGAAATTTTAATATGAAAAATGAAAAAGTATAATTTGATAAATATCATAGCATAGAATGTTAATTGTGTAGATTACAAAACCTAAATAATATCAAAATGCGCATTGATTTTCAACGTATATAACTTTATTAAAATTTAATTCCAAGTTTCTTCTTAGCATAATTCAAATAACTCAAATGATCTTATTGTAATGGCCATTTGCTTACCTTAATTTCATTTTTTAAATAGGGCATTTGTGGTATGCCTCTTTTTGAAATGTGGCCACCCTTGTCACTATTTTAAGCCACATTTTATGGAGACAAATCGTTCAACTGACACACTCTTTTAATCATAGGTCTCTATGAATGATTCCTTGCCTTATCCAGTGTAGTTGTTATATTACTAAGAAATTTTCAACATAGCTTAAAATAGCATTGGCAGTGATTGTGTACTAAAAAGGGGTGGTAAACCACCAATGCCTATTTAAAAATTATTGTTTAGATTTATAAATCATTGTGTGAGAGTATATGAAAATAATAATAATTACAAATTAGAAATGATGGAGGATGACTTGGAAAATACAAGAAATAAAATGATATGAAGTGATATGTTACCTTAACATGGATAAGAAAATATATATTAGCCAACTAGTAAAGTTATCTTGATTTAATGAAGGGATTATTTAGTTAGTAAAAAGGCATTATGTGTTAAGCTTAGATTGTTTTCTTGAAACTTAATAGATATTAAACTTAAGAGGCACAAATCAAGGAGGCTAAGGAGGCCAACACTAAGAGAATGGAAAAGGAAGAAGTAGAGTTTAAAAGCCAAACAATGAAGAGGAAGGGAAGCAATGAGGTGTATACCTCTACTCAATTCAAGATCAAAGAATGCTCATGCCTTCCATATAAATGTAAATGCATATAAGAAGTTTGCTATAAAATAGCATGCCATAGTCATGTGATGATCACAAATATGAATAACATGCATTGTTTTTTATAATGCCTCTCAAGTTGATGGAAAATTTGAAAGCACTTAGATTATTTTCATTAAAATTTTAAGCTAAGCCATCAGTTATGGTGTAAATGTGAATTAGTCATAAAAGGTTTCACATGGTTATGCATTATCTTATGCACACTTTCCATTGACGAGTCAATCTAATGTGTTGGTTGTTTAGATCTAGTCATGTCATAATTTAAATCGTGCAAGTTGTGAATGTTTGCAAATTTGAATTTGGTGTTGAAAGTATGTTTCCTGAGAGTTATATTTATGATATTGTGGTGATTCTTTTAGTTATATTCATACAAGTTGATGTAAACTTTTAAGAATTTGTTAGATTAAAATTAAAAAAAAATATGACAATCATTTAAAATATAATTAGTATAGTTATTGGTGTGATCTTTGATTGAGAACATTGTATTACGTTCTAAGATTATTTTTGTTAAAAGTAAATAAGCATTGTTTTATAAAATTGTGATGAAACATGTGTCATATTATTGGTACATATTGCTGCAACTTGCAATTAAACCTTATGAAAAGGAAAAACCATTGCTTTAACATAGAAGGAGAATTTTAAAAATAAATGAACATTCAAATAAATTGTTGACATGAACAATTTTAAACAATTCAATAAGTTTGTACTTCACATTTTTTGAAGGAATTAAGATTTATAAAAAGTTGTCCAAAAAAATGTTTCTTAAAATAATAAATAATAATTAAGATAAGTTTGGTATGAAACTTCAAAATGATTTTATTTTAAGGTATGTCATACGACACTTCTAGATTGAATTTCCAACCAACTTGGGACTAAATGGCTCAAGTTTTTCCTTGAGGTTTTGAGTAAGCTTGGTCATGGAAATATAATGCAAGGAAAGACTAGTACAAGAAGCCTAGATGGTTTCAAAAGAAAGTGAACTCTGGTGTTTTCTTGTGAGGATACTTGAGGAGCATGAATTGGCCATGGAAGATGGGTAGAGGATTATCTCTTGATTAAGTGTGGCAAAAATTTCTGTTTTGGTTAAAAAAAGAGTATAAAATTAGGAAGGGTTTCAATATCACTAAGATAAATTGATGGCTTTGACTAGACTAGTGAAAATTATAGGGTTGATCAAGGGAACCTAGGATTTATAAATTTTATTATTAAAGAATTTGAAATTCAAAGGTCATAAATTTGAAATTTTAATATCCTAAAATTTATATTGTAGTATGTAAGATTCAAAATTTAAAATGTCTTAGGATTGAAATTTGAACCTACATTAGGGTTTAGAATCCAAGAGCCAAAAATAAGTTTGAAGGTAATGTAGGAATTGAAAAATCCTTTGATAAGGTCACAAATAGCTAAAAATTACTTAGATAACAATCCTAAGGATTAATTTTTTATATGAAGTAAACCTTAAGATCAATCACAAGAAATAATTGAGGTAATATTACTATTATAAGTTAAGGATGATCATATTTAAAGTTATGTAATAATTCAGTTCTAAATCAGAAGTAAGATCTTCCTCAAATTGAAACATTGGACTAAAGTTTCCAACGAAATTAGGAATGAATGGCTCTAATTTTTCTTTGAGGTTGAGTGAAAGGTTTTTCCATGGATATGCGTTGCAACAAAAGACAAATAAAAGAAGCCAAGATGGCTTCAAACGAAAATGAGCCATCGTGTCTAGAGCCTAGAGAAGCTTAAATTGGCCTTGGAAGATGGCTAAAGAAGGATTAAGACAATAATTTTATGCAATACAAATCTATCAATTTTGTTGAAGAAGAGTAGAAGATTAGGAGGGGTAACAATATAGCTAAAAAAACATGTTCTCTTGGACTGTACATGTGAAAATTGCAAAGTTGATCAAGAAAAAATATGATTTAGAAATTGGATTATTAGAGAATCTGAATTCTAAAATCTTAAATTTTATATTTGAAACTCTTAAATTTTATATTTAAATATTTGGGATTTAAAATTTCAATACCTTAGGTTTTAAATTTGAACCCAGGTTGGGGTTGAGAATCCAATTACCTAAAACAAGTTTGAAAGAAATTTCTTACTTGAAGTTACCATTGATAAGGCCAAGACAAGTTTAATAATACATGAGATGAAATTCCTAAGGATTAATGTTTATATGAAGCAAACTTTAAGATCAATCAAAAGCAATACATAATGTAATTATAGTACTATAACCTAAGGATGATTTTATTTAAAGCAATGTGATAATACACTTCTAAAACACAAGGAAGATTTTTTTCCAACCCAAACCTAGAATGGAATTTTCCAATGAAATTGGGACTAAATGGTCTGTCTTTTGCCTTGACATCTAATGCAAAAGAGGCCATTAAAAAAAGCTTAGATGGCGTCCAAGGAGAGTGAATTCCCATTTTTTTTTACAAGAGACTTTAGAACTTGAATTGGCCATTGGAGATGGCTAAAAGAGGTTAGATCTTGCTTAAGTGTTGCAAAAAATTTTGGACTTCGTTGAATAACCCTAGAAAATTATGAAAGGCTTTAATATACCAAACAAATTCACAATGCATAGATTATAATTGCAAAAATTATAGGATTAATCAAGTGAAGCTAGGATTGATAAATTTGATTATGGAGAATTCAAACTTCAATTATCATAAATTTTAAACTTGAATATCCTAAATTGTGTATTTGAATATAAATGATTTAATATTTAAATACCTTTGGTTTCAAATTTGAACCTAGGTTATGGTTAAGTATCCAAGAATTCTAAATAAGTTTAAAGCTAATGGATGAATCATATGAACCTTGGATAAAGCCACAAATAGATTAAGTAGTTAGATAAAATTCCTAAGGATTACAATTTTATAGCAAGAAAACCATAAGATCAATCATAAGAAATAATTAAGTTAATTTTACTGTTACAAATTAAGGATGATTTTATTTAACAATTATGCCATAATACACTTTGAATCATAAGTAGGATCACCTTCAACCCCAAACCCTACATAATTTTCCAACCAAATAAGTAATAAATGGCTCAAGGTTTTCCATGAGGTTGAGTATAAGGCTTGGTCGTGGACATGTAATACAATACAAGACATAAAAGGAGTCTATATGGCTTCCAAGGCAAGTGAGTTCTCATTTCTTCTTTTGGGGACCCTTGAAAGGCCTTAATTGGCCATGAAAGATGGCTAAGGGTGGATTAAGTATTGATTAAGTGTTTCAAATAGCTTCCTATTTTGTTGAATAAATGTAGCAATTTAGTAAGGGTCTTAATATCGCTAAAAAACTTACATCACATAGATTACACTTGTGAAAATTATTAGATTGATGAAGGGAACCTAGGATTTATTAATTTGATTATGAAGAATTTGAAATTCTATTGTCATAAATTTTAAATTTGGATATCCTAAATTTGAAATTTCAATACCTAGGATTTAAAACTTAAATACCTTTAGTTTAAAATTTGAACCTAGGTTAAACTTCACAATCCAAGACCTTAAATATGTTTGAATGAAATCTAGGTTATGAAAAGACATCTTATAAGGGCAAGAATGTCTTAATAATTAGTAAGAAGAATTCCTAAGAATTAAGGTTTTATACAAAGAAAACCCTAATGTAATAATTAAGGTTGAATTAAGAATATTATGAGATTTTAAGGATACTCACAATACAATAATTTTAATGCAACTCTTAGTAAATCCCCAGATAAGGGTTTACTATAAATAGAGTGCTCTATTTTGTTCTTTGGAATGGTTCTACAATTAAACAAGGGACTAATGATCACTTAATTTTTTTTAATCTTAGATTTATTTTTTTTAACATGTGAGATTATGGAGTGACATGAATTAGGCTCTTAGACCTTGTATTAACACCTCTATGATGGTCTAGGGGTTCAGGTGGCTAAGAAGAGTCCTTTGGGAAGGGTGACGTACTTATGTCTCAAACATCACAAAGAGGCTCTAGTTAAACATGTACTAATTCTATTATGAGTTGTAGCCATCTATGTTTAACTTTTCTGCTCATTAGTCTCCACTATCATTATCGTTATATCTACCAATTCTATCTAAGTCTTGCTTATTACATATTATGGATTTTGTTCATCTATGCACAAGCTATTGCATTTACACTTTATTTTAAGTCATTTGTAAGTTAGTTGATAGTTTTGTGATAATTTTCAACTTCAAAATTAGTAGATATAATAACAATAGAAATCACAATTCCCTTAGTGTAATCATTTCCAAAAAATGACTTAAGATATGTAAAAATTTGAGTTTTAAGGTTTTTTCCACTTCCATTGCCATCAACCACCATTTTTGGCATTGTTAATAACAATTACAACCACCCACTTTAATCTACATGGTCGATTCATCCTACATGGGCTATTGAACATCCATAGAATTAAAAATAAATAATTATTATTTTAATATTAAGAAAATATTTATTAAAGATAAAAATTAGTTAATTTGATGCAATGAAATATAAAGAAATATAGGCAATTACAAAGATCATAGGAGAGAAGATTTGGAGTTAAAATGTAATATGTCCGACTTAATGTTAAAAATTTGTAGAAATTGAGAAATTATTTTGAAATGTTGCATTCCATGATCCAAATGACATCATGCATGGCATCCTCTATTATCAAATTTTGCATAAATAAAAAATGTCTCACAAGACTATGCAAATCTTAGAAAAGAAAGGTTTTAAAACTATGTAAATAAACATTTAATTGGGAAGAACTTGACTAAACATGTCCAATGGCATTCCTTTCATATCAGTTAGACATCATCTATAATTTCTTCAAATTAAAAACTAAATAAGTAGAAATAATCATAAATAAATATATTAAAATTAAGAAAAATATATAATAAGCTAAAAAACATTAATTTTAGCCAAGTAAAACAACAAAATAAAAATATTGTAAAGGTGCCATTATGAGAGTAATAATTTCATGGCAATATAATCAAATCAATGTAAAAACTCTAAAAAAATGAGAAATTGAACGTGGAAGTTACACTCCAATATATCTAAAAGTTCGATGTAACATCCTCGATTATCAAATAAGGTAAAAATAAAAATATCTTGTAAACCATGCCAAACTCATAAAAAATAAAAGATAAAAAGGTATAGAAATAAAACTATAATTGGATAAGAGCTCCTCGATATGTGGCCAATACCATTTATTCCATCTTAATTAGATAACGCTTAGAATTACTAGAATAATCGAAGTAAATATGCATAAATAATATTAAATTCTTATTTTTATATTGAGTAAATAAGCAATGAAGTTGAAATAAGAGAAAGTGAAGCAATATATTTTAAAAAATGATTTAGCTATCATAGGAGAGGAGAATTATAGTTTCATCTTATTTAACCAAATCAAAGAAAAATATTAAAAACAAATTAGCTAAATTATTAATGAATGTTGCATTAATTGGTACCAAAAGAGTTTTATAATATCATTGATTTTTAAATAGTGAATGAATTAAAATTTCTTGTTAAAAAATAAGAAAATATAAAAATAAATATTTACTTCGACCACATTGGGATGAGTTCAATTATCTTTGATTTGACTTGATCAAACTCTTTTTTGAATTATTGCCATTTATCATGTTAATTAATACTAAATAATAAACAATTTATTATTTAATATAAATCAATGATATACTAAAACGAAAATGAAATCATTAATGCAATGCATTATAATAAAACCAAGAAATGTGAAGGTCACATGAGAGGAGAATTAGAGTTTCATGATGATATAACAAAATTAAAATAAAATATTTAAAGAAATGAGATAAACTATATTAGAAAATTATTTTCCAAGATACTTAGAACAATAAGTTTAATATTCACAATCATTAAAATAATGATACAAAGTTCTCATAAAGCATGTTAAAATAACCGAAACAAATATTAACTAGATAAAGATCATATAGATGAGTCAAACTACATTTATTTCATTTGCATTAGATTTTGTTTGGAATTTCTTCAAATTACCAAACTAAATAAACTTAAATAGTGAAAAATTATTATTTTCAAATTAAGCAAACATATAATAAAATTGAAAATATGTAATTTGAAAGAATGTACGAATAACAAATCAAAGTAAAGTATATTTAATAAAAGAGATAAATGAGGCAAGAAAGTTGCATCCAAAAATACTAAGGAGATCAACTGAAATATCAATAATGGTCAAATTAGGTGCAAATCAAAATGTCTTGCAAAGTAGGTAAAAATCATAAAAGTCAAAATATTTAAAGATATAAAAATAATGATTTAATTGGATAGATGTAGTTAAGATAAATCCAATGAAAATTGTTTAAAATCGATTATATCTCATTTAGAAATTACAACAAATTATCAAGTTACAAGAGCATAAATAATATAAACTTTTAATGCTAATGTTTAAAAATGTATGAAACCTCAAATGAGATAAATTGAAGAAATATAATACAACAATGTAAGATACACAAGTAAAAGCAAAAACGTTAAAGACACGAGATATATTGTGTTGGAAAGTAATACTCTATGATACTAAGATCATCGAGTGTAACCTCTTCGATTTTAGAAATAACATAAAAATCAGAAGGTCTCATAAGAAATGCCAAAGCCATAGAAAATGAAATATTTAAGAATATTAAAAATAATATTTATTTGTTAGAGATTTTTAGATGAGTCTAATGGCATTTAGTTCATCATGATTAAACCATATCAAAAAAATATATAATAAATCTGAAATAACTTTAACTGAGAAAATGTAATATAAACTAAATAACAATAATATAAAGTTCAAGCAAGATGCTAATTATAGCATTATAGTAATGTAACCAAATCAATGCCAAACATTACAAGAAAAGGCATAAATTATGTAAGAATTTTGCATTACAAAATAATAAAGAGATCGAGCAACATCCTTAATTATCAAACAAGGAATGAATCAAATGACTCATAAAAAGGACAATACTATTACAAAGAATATTTAAAAAAATGTAAAAATAAAAAGCTAATTAGATAAAGTTCGTTTAGATGAGTCAAATGATGTTTGTTTTGTCACCATCAAACCTCAATTAAATCTAAATCAAAGTGATTTAAAAGTCAAACAAGGGGTCAATTAATATGCAATCTAATAAAAAAATGATTCAAAGAAATAAGATAAATTATATAGGTCACTTATGATCCAAGCCACTATGGAGATCGATTGTAACATTCAAGAACACCAAATAAGGTGCAAATTGTAATGCCTTATAAAACATGCTAAAGTCCTAAGAAATAAAATATTTGAAAATATAGAAAAGAACAAACTTAATTTTATAAAGCTCATAAAGTTTATTCTAATAATGCTTATTTAATCTTGATTAGACCTCATTTAGAGTTATTATGATTTAATAAAACAAATAAGCACAAAGAACCATAAATTATGATTTTTATATGAAATTTATTATTGAACCTAAAATAGAGAAAATTTAAGAAATAAAGTACATAAAGTAATGTAAAGATCACAAAATGGTTTATTTAGAGTTATATAGAAAAAAAATAAAATAAAAATGAAAACATTTGAAAAAAAATTACATGAAGTTTGAAAATCAAGTGCAACTTCCTAAATAGGCATATTAGGTCGGATCTATAATTGCATCATTAAGAGTGTCAACACTATTGAAAGTAAAATATTCAATATTCAAAAATATTGATATGAATATTTAATTCAACAAAGCTTATAAAGACAAGCCTAATGATGTTTGTTCGATTTTTGTTGGATCTCAATGGGAATTGTTATGAATTACCAAAGAAAATAAGCATAAATAATAACCATTAAGTATTTTATTATTAAGTAAACAAATATTAAAACTAAAATAAGATAAATTAAAGAAACATCATTTAACCAAATCAAGGTAATGTAAAGTCACACAATGAGATTTTTAGTTAATTTAAAGAAATGAGTAAATTCGTTCAAGAAAGTTGTATTCCAAGCTATTGAAGAGATCGATAGTAACATCCTCGATCATAAAATTTGTTAGGAATCAACAGATGTTGTTAAGTATGCCATAATATTAAAAAATTTAATATTTGAAAATATTAAAATGAATACTTAACTAGATAGCTCATTGATGCCAGTTTAACAACATTTTTTTCTTCTATATCTAACCTTGTTTGAAATTTGTGCAATTACAAAGAAAAATAAGAAAAATATTTATTATTTTTTATTTTAATATTAAGTAAATATGCATTAAATATAAAAGAAGGTTATTTGAATAATTTAACATATAAATTCAAAGAGGTCTAACAGTCAGAAGAGAATAGAATTAAAGTTCATAATAATATTATCGAATCAATGTAAAATATTTGAAGAAATAAAATAAATTATACATAAAAGTTGTATACCAGAATACTAAAAAGATAGTGTGTAAAATCCTTGATTATAAAATCAGATTTATAATAAATGTTTGTAAAAAATGCAAAAACTCTAGAAAATTAAATATTTAAAGCATTATCAAATAAAAAAATAACCTATTATAGGTATTCAAATTAAGTATAATAATGCTTGTTGCATCTCCATCACATTTTGCTTACAATAATAATGATTTACAATAACAAATAAGCATGAAAATTAATTTTCAATTATTTTTATTTTAATTTAAAATATGTCAAATTTAAAATAAGAAAACTCATAGCAATGTCATATAACCAAATCAAAGTAATGTAAAGTTCATTTGAGAGGAGATTTAGAGTTGTTGAATAAATTAAAAAACTTATCAAAATTCGAAAAAATAAGATAAGTTATAGTAAAAAGTTTTATTTAAAAGAATAAGGAGATTGATTATAATATTCACAATTATCAAATTTGGTATGAATTTAATTCTAACATAAAGCAAGGATATGATAGAAAAAATAATTAAAAATATTGAAATGAAGAAAAAGAAATAAAAGTAATGATTTGATTAAAATATATAATATAGTACCAAATTACTGCTTTGATATTAATTAAACAACTAATATAACAAAAAAAAGATAAATAAAAATAATGGTATATAACCAAATCAAAGTGATATAAAGGTCTGACGAAAGAAGAATTAAAGATTCATATTATTTGAATCAAGGTAAAATATTTGATGAAATGCGAGAAATTGTACAAGAAAAGTTGTATTCTATAATATTAATGAAATCGAAAAAAATATCATCGATTATTAAATAAGATATAAAAAAAATGTCTCATAAAGTATGTAGAAAAAATAGAAAAATTTTTTTTATAAAAAAATAAATATTTAATTGTATAGAGCTCATCATGATGAGTCTAATGACATTAACTTCATCTAAATAAATATGAATTACCTAAATAAATAAGAATAACAAAAATTATAAAATAAATTTACATTAAATCTAAAGTGTGATAAATCGAAGTAATATAATATAAATCAATAAAAGTAATGTAAAGGTGAGTGTAATATTCAAATGCAAAAAACTACTTTACTATATAAAGTTCATTTAAATGCATTTAATGGCATTTATTTAATCTCAATTAAACTTTACTTAGAACTACTATGAATTACCAAACCAAATATGAATAAATTATAAAAAAGTTTTATTTTAATATTAAGTAAATATATATTAGATATAAAATGAGACCAATTAAACCAATCCAATAGAAAACAATCAAAGTAATGTAAAGTTCATATGAGAGAAGAATTAGTGTTTAATTCTAATATAATAATGTAAAACATTTGAAAAATAAGGCAAGTTCTATGTTAAAGTGGTGTTCCATGATAGTAAGGAGATCAATTATAAAATCATTAGTCATTAAATTAGTTATGATTCAAAATATCTCTTAAATAGTCTAAAAAACCTAGAAAATAAAATATTTAAAAACATAAAAATTAATATAAAATTTGATAAAGCTAAAATGAGATAAACTTAAGCATTATAACATAACTAAATTGATGTGATTTAAAAGTTACATGAGAGGAGAATTAGAGCTTCATTGTAATATCACCAAGTCAAAGCATAATATTTATAAAAAAGAGATAAGTTAAATGAGAAAGCTATATTTGAAGATACAAAGTATATCTAATATAATAATATCACTCATCAAATAACGTACAAAGAAAATGTCTCGTAGTCCATACCGAATAAATAAAAAATAAAATAATTAAAAACATAGAAATGAATTTCAAATTGAATAAAGCTGATTGACATGATTTAAATGGTAACTATTTTATCTCGAGAAGATATCATTTGAAATAACAACAAATTTCTAAAATAAATAAGTATAAATAGGAATTAATTATTAATTTAATATTTCATAAATATATGTTGAAGTTGAAATGAAATAAATTGAAACAATATTCAAAAACAAATCCATGTAATGTAAATGACAAGAAAATTGTAGTTGCATATTTATATAACCAAACAAAAAAATATCACAAAGAATAATAAATTATAAATTTAATTTTTTGCAAATATATATTGAAGTTGAAATGTGACAAATGTTAGCATTGTAGTTAACCTAATCAAAGTTGCTGAAATTGTCACAATAGAAAAATTTTAGAATTATATTGTATTATAGCCAAAGAAAATTAAAAAATTGGAAAATATATGATCAATTGTATAGTAAAGTTGAATTTCAAGTTCCAATGGAGATCAAGTGTGACATACTTTAATGAAAAATTAGATACAAATCAAAATAGCTTATTAAGTATTATAAAACATTTGAAAATAAAATTTTAAAAAAATAGAAACGTGAATGTAATCCCCAAAAGCCCACTCAAATAAGTTCAAAGATGTTTGATTTATCATGAGTAGACCACGTTTAGAATTGCTGCAAATTACAAGGTAAATATTCTTAAACAATAATAAATTATTATTCCATTATTAAGTAAATTTATATTAAAGCTAAAGAATGGTAAACCAAAGAAATGTAATATAACAAAATTAAATTGTTGTAAAAGTGAGACAAAAGGTGATTAAAAGTTATGTAGTAATCTATACAAAATGAAGTAAAATGTTTTGATGAATTGAGGTAAATTGTAAGTCAAAGTTGCATTCCATGATGCTGAGAAGATTGAGTGTAACATTTTTTATTATCAAATTAGTTAAGAATCAATTTGTCTCATAATAAACCCAAAAGTTATAAAAAATAGATATTCAAAATAATAAAAATGAATATTGTTTCAACAAAACTCTTCAAGATGTGCCTATCAAAATTTTTTTAATCTTAGTTTCTCCTCAATTGGAATTATTGAAAGTTTAAAAACAAATAAAAATATGTAAATTATTTTTTTAATTTTAAATTAATATATATTATTGACGAAAAGGCATAAATTTAAATCATGCATAATACCTATATCAAAGAAATGAAAAAAAAAGCATAAATAATAATAAAGTTTTTAAAAGTATGGTAATATAATTAAATGAAAATGATGTATAAATAACAAGGGATGTGATTTATAGTTTCATAATAAAATAATTAAATCAAAGCAAAATTTTTTAAGAAGTGAGATAAAATTTGAGAGAAATGTTTGTCCTAATATACTAAAGAAAATGAGTATAGAATCCTTAATCATCAAATAAGGTCTGAATTAAAATATCTCGTAAAGAATGAAAAATACATAAATAATTATAATGAATTAATGGAATAAATAAGCAGACATAATAATAAATTTTTATTTTGTACTTTAAAAAATCTACATTAATGCTAAAATGCAATAAACTATAACAATATAACATAACTAAATTAAAGTAATTTAAGGGTCACATAAGAGGTCATTTAAAGTTATATAGTAATGTATCCAAATGAAAGTAAACAAATTTGAAAAAATAATATAAATTGTATGATAAGGTGGCATCTAAGATACTAAAGAGGTCAAGTGTAATATGCTCATTCTTCAAGTCTAAAATGAGTCAAGGTGATTAATTAACATAGAAGAGAAGATTTATTATCTCAAGGGAACATAATAAAATCAAGAAATAAATTTAAAGAAATAAGATAAATTATAAGAGAAAGTTATATTCCAAGATGTTAAGAAGATGAAAGGTAACATCATTCATTGTCAAATCAAGATTGAATTGAAACATCTAGTAAAACATCTGAAAATCCTTAAAAATAAAATATCACAAAAATATAAAAATCAATCTATAATTAGATAGAGCTTATCATGAGGAGTCCAACAATATTTGTTTCAACTCGATCTGGCTTCTTTTATAGTTGCTGCATATCTATTACCAAAGAAAATAAACAAAAATAATACATATTATAAATTTAGTATTTATGAAATTATGTTCAAGATCAAGCATGTTAAAAATAAGCACTATAATTTAACTAAATCAAAGCAATTAAATTATCACAAGAGACAAGAATTAGAGTTATATAGTTATATAACCAAATAAAAAATAAAAAGTTTGCATAAATGAGATAAATTATATAGAAAAATTGAATTTATAGTTATTATAAGGTCAATTCTAACATTCTTGAAAGAAAAATTAGATACAAAAAAAAATTTCATTAAGAATGTCAAAATCTTAAACAATAAAAAATTTTAAAAATTTTAGAAATGAATATCAAATTCCTTAGAGCTCATCAAGAAAGTTCAATAACACTTCTTTCATTTTGATAAAATTATGTTTTGAATTACATCAAACTAAAAAAATTTAACCATGAGCTAAATTAAGGTAATGTTATATAATCAAATCAAAGCAGTCTAAACCTAACACAATAAGAGATTTAGAATTATGCTACAATATATCCATGTAAGAGCAAATAATCTAAAATGAGGTAAATTTTGTTGAAAATTTGTATTCAAAGATGTTGAAGAGCTTAATTCTAGCATCATTGATTATCAAATTATTAATGAATCAAAATGTCTAACAATAAATGTCAAAGCCTTTAAAAATAGAATTTAAAAAAATTAGTTTAATTAAATGAAGCTTCTTTAATGGAGTCGAACTAAGTTTGTTACATGTCGATCAAACCTTGTTTGGAATTATTATGAATTATTAACGAAAATAACCATAATAATAATTAATTATTATTTGGACCATAAGTAAATATATGATAAAGGTGAACTGAGATAAATTGAAGCAATATAAAAAATGCAAGTCAAAATGATGTAAATGTCTTACTAGAGGAGATTCAAACTAACATAATATTATAAACAAATAAAAAAATTAGAGAAATAAGATAAATTATACAATAAACGTTCCTTCAAAGATACTAAGGATATTGAGTGTGACATTTTCATTTATCAAATAAGGTGTGAATCAAAGTATCACATAAAGTTTTCTGATACTATAAAAAATTTTAAAAATATGAAAATGAATAACAAATTAGAAAGAGCTTATATGAGACTTGCTTAACAAAGTTTTTTTTGTCGATCAAACCTTCTTTGGTATTTTAATGAATTAATAAAGTAAATAATTGTAGAAAGTAATAATATTTTATTTTAACAATATGTTAATATATTTTAAATCTAGAATGAGATAAATTTAAGAAACATAACATAACAAATTAAAAATTGTGTAATTGTCACAAAATATGAGAATTGAAATTTCAAAATACTAAACATAAATAAAAGGAAATATTTTGAAGAAGTGGGATAAATTTTATGTGAAAGTTGCACTCCAAGGTACTAACAAGATCAAGCTTGGCATCCTCAATCATTAAATCTTGATTGAATCAAAATATAATGAAAAGCTTGCCAAATTTTGAGAAAATTAAATATTAAAAAATATGCAAATAAATATTTAATTAGATAGTTTTTGTTAAGATGACTCTAGAGATGTTTGTTTTATCTTGATAAGAACTCATTTTAAATTATTTGAATTACCATAACAAATAAATAGAAACCTTAACAAATTATTTGTTTTTATGTTATACTTAAAATTAAAAATAAAAGAGATGTTAAGGTCACATAATAGAAGATTTATAGTTATATAGAAATATAACCAAATCAAAATACAAAATTTAAAATTAATATAAATAATATAAGAAAGTTGCTTTCTAAGATATTAATGAGTTAGATTAGGACATCTTTGATCATCAAACGTAGAAGAAATCAAAATGACACAAAACCTACTAAAATCATAAAAACTAAATATCTAAATGTGTAGAAATGAATATTAAATGGATAGAACTCTTTGAGAAGAGTCGAAGGATGTTTGTTTTATCTCAATCAGATCTCACTTAGATTTACTACAAATTTTCAAGATATTATGAAGATAAATAAACATAAATAATTATAAATTACTTCTTAAATATGAAGTATATATATATATATATATATATATATATATATATATATATATATATATATATATATATTAAAGTTGAAATGAGATAAAATGAGAAAATTTTATACTAATAATTTAAAATGAAACTAAAGTCATAGATAGAGTAATATAACTAAATCGAAGGAAAGAATTTTACAAATGAGGTAAATTAAACAAGAAATATTGATTTGAAGATACTAAAGAAATATAGTATGGTATATGCAATCATCAAATAAGATAAGCATTAAAATCTCTTACAAATGTAATTAAAAAAATAAATGTTTTAAAAAATAAAAAAATAAGTATTTAATCACACAGTGGTAAACTAAATGAGTCTAATGACATTTTTTTAATGTTAGGTAAATAAATAAAAAAGTTGAATAGTGATAAATTGATCCAACATGTAATATAATCAAGTCAATGTTATGTAAATGTCAAATGAGATAAGAAATAGAGTTTCTTAGTAATATACCCAAATTATTGGAAAAGCATTGAAGAAAAGCAGATAAATTGTACGAAAATATTGCATAGTAAGATACCAAAAAAATTGAGTGTAACATCCACGATCGCCAAATAATGCATATATCAGAATATTTCATAAATTGTAGAAACATTTAATAGAGCTTGTCATGTTTATCCCAACATTTATTTTATCTCGATTAAAGCTCATTTAAATTTTTGAGAATGAAAATTAAATAAGGAAAGATAATAAGAAAATATATTTTTAACATTAATATATATATTAAAGCAGAAATGTGAAAAAGTGAAGCAACATATTATAGCGAAATCAAACCAATGTAAACATCACACAAGAGAAGTAGTGGTAAATAATAGAATAGTATTGCAAAATGAAAATTTAAAATAAATGAGACACATTATTTAGGATGATTATGTTCCAAGATAATAAAGAGACTAAGCATAATAGACTAGACTAACAAAATATGTATGATTTGAAATTTCTTGTACAGATTACAAAAATGAATATTCACATGGATTGAGCTTTTCGAGATAAGTCTAATGATGTCTATTTTATCTCCATCATAGCATGTTAAGAATTATTATGAATTATCAAAGCGAAAAAAAAACCATAAATAATATGGAAGTTTTACTTAAATATTAAATAAATATATATTAAAGCTAGAATAGAAAAAATTGAAGTAACATAATGCAACTAAATTAATACAACATAAGGATCAGACAAGAGGAGATGTAGACTAACATAGAAATATAAAATATAAATAAAAATGTCTCTAAGGACTACCAAAATCATATAAATAAAATATTTTAAATATAGAAATGAATATATAATTGGATAAAATTCATTGAGTTAAGTGCAACGACATCTACTTCATCTCAACCATATCACATTTGGAATTACTACAAATTACAAGATTAAAAGTCTAGAAAAAGTAATTAATTATTTTGTTAATATTAAATAGATATATAATAAACCTAATATGAGATAAATACATATTATATAATATAATTGAATGTTAGTAAAAAACATTTAGAAGAAATGAGATAATTGATATAAAAAAGTTGCATTCCAATGTAAATAAGAGTATGAGCGTGACATCCAAAGTTGCCAAATCATGTATGAATTACATTATCTCAAAAATTTTGCCATACATCCCATCTGGATGACTGGAACATCATTCATTTTATCTTAGTGGGCCCTTGATTGAAATCACTACAAATTACTAAAGTAAATAAGAAAAGTAATAAAAAAGTGTTATTTTAATAGTAAATAAATATATATTAGAGATAAAGGTGATAAGTTGAAGTAATGAATTATAACAAAAATGAAGCAATATAAACGTCACACGATAGGAGATTTAGATATGCATAGTAATAAGCTAAACAAATAAAAAAATTTAAAAATCTTTGACAAATTTTATACGAAAATCATGTTGCAAAATGCTGAGCAGATCATGTCTAACATCCTTTACCATCAAATATGGTACAAATCAAATTGTGTTGTAAAGCATGCCAAAACCCATGTAAATAACATATTTAAAACTTTTTCGATGTATTTGTTATAGACTGTGTAAATGAGACCAAAGACATTTGTTTCATCTCATTAGAATCTCACTTAAAATTGTCATGAATTATTGAAGTCAATAAGAAAAAACAATAACACAATTATTATTTCTATAATAAGTAAATATATGTTAAACTTGACATGAATCAAATAGAAGAAACGTAACACAAGAAAATTAATGTGTTCCAAATGGCACAATATTAGATTTATAGTACCAAAATAATATAATCAAACAATAATTTCAAAAAATAAGATAAACTATGAGGAAATAGTGCATTTGCATGAAACAATGGTGCTTGAGTGAGACATACTTAATTGACAAATCAGTTACCTAAAAAAATTTCTAAAATTATCTTCCAAAATCAAAAAAATTAAATATTTTAAAAAAAATATAACAATGAATATTTCATTGCATAAAGATCATCAAGATGTGCTTAACAATGTTTTTTTGATCAAGCCACATTTGAAAATTTTATAAATTGCCCAAGATAATAAGCTTAAATGATAATAGATTATTATTTTAATATTAAGTAAATATATGTTAAAGTTGAAATGAGATAAATTGATACATTATAATATAACAAATTAAAAATGATGCAAATGTCACAAGATAAAAGAATTAGAGCTTCATAATTATATAACAAAATGGAAGAGAAACATTTGAGAAAGTGAGTTAAATTATATGAAAAATTTGTATAGCAAAGTATTAAGGGCATTGAGTGCGACATCCTCGATCATAAAATAAGATAAAATTAACATGTCTTATAAATTCTAATAAAAAACTAGAAAATAAGATATTTAAGATCTAAAAAAAGTATATTTTAGTTAAATATAACTCATGGAGGAAAGTCAAACAATATATGTTCTGTCTTATTCGAAACTCTATGAATTAATAAAGTAAATAATAATAAATAATAATAAATAATAATAAATTATTATTTTCATTTTAAATAACTATATATTAAGCTTAATAAGTGATAAGTTGAAGCAATATAGTATAACTAAATTAGAACAATGTAAAGGTCACATAAGAGTAAACTTAGAGTTAGAAATTAATATAACCAAATAAACGAAAAAAAATTTTAAAAAATGTTTTAAATTGTTTGACAAAGGTGCACTCAAAGAATCAAAGGAGATCGAGCGTAACACCTCTATCATCAAATCTAGTATGAATCAAAATATCTTGCATAAAATTCCAAAATGCTATAAAATAAAATATTTCAATTTGTAGAAATGAATACTTTATTAAATAGGGATCATCAAGATAACTCTAATGTGATTTTCTTCTTATTGATTTGACCTAGTTATGAATTATAGAGAATTATTTGAGTTAACAAGTATACGTAGTAATAAATTATTACTTTAATAATAAGTAAACATATATTAAAGACAAAACGAGACAAATTAAAGCAGTAAAATATAGCAGAATTAAAGTGATGTAAAGGACACACGAGAGGTGATTTAGAGTGATATAATAATATAACCATTTTTGAACAAATATTTTGAGAAAAAGACTTCATTTCAAATATAACCAAATGAGAGGCAAAACTTTTAATAAAGTAGATATTTCATAAGAAATTTATGTTCCATGATATTAAAGGAATTGAGTGTAACATCTTTCATCATCAAACATGTTACAGTTTGAAGTGACTCACTAAACATGAAAGTTTGAGAGAATAAAATACTTAAAATATAAAAATTAATATTTAATTTGATAGAGTTTATTGAGATAAATCTAATTATGTTTGTTTCATCTAGATCAGTGCATCTTTTCAATAACTACTATGAAATAAATAAGTAAATGTAATAATAAAATTACTTTTTAATATTAAGAAAACATATATGAAAGTTTAAAATTAAATTAATGAAAACAATGTAATGTTACCAAATAAAACCAATGTAAAAAGTTTGAAGAAATAAGATAATTTGAATAAGAAAGATATATTCCATGATACAAAGGAGATCATTTGTAATATCCTTGATAGTTAAATATGGATTGAATAAAAATGTCTCATAAATCACGTAAAATAAATTAAAAAAGAAAATATAGAAATTAGATAAATTATATAGAATATTACATTTCAAGATACCAAGAAGATTAAGCGTAATATTATTGATCACAAAATCATTTGCAAATCAAAATATCTAGTAAAGTGAGCCAATATCTAGAAATTTAAAAAAATTTAAAACACAAAAAGAATATTTAATATGACAAAACTTATCAAAATGAGTCCAATGATATTAGTTTCATGTTATTCTGATCATTGGTTTGAGTAAAGTTCAAAATCATCCTAAATAATGCCAAATCCATAAAAAATAAATATTCAAAAATATAAAAATGAATAATTCATTGGATAATGATGCAAAGGTCAACTTAGATGAGATCTATAGAAATATACAAATATGACAAATTCAAAGTAAAAATATAGAAGAAATTAGAAAAAGTTTAGATGAAAGGTGAGTTCTAAGATGCTAAAAAGATCGAATGTAACATGCTTAATTGTCAAATCAGTGAAGAATCAAAATATATCCTAAAGTATTCTAAATAACTAGAACATTAAATTTGATAGAAATGTTTGAGTTGAGTCAAATGAAATTCATTTCATCTTGATTTGACCACTTTTAGAATTATAGTGAATTAACAAAGTAAATAAAAAAATTTGTAATAAGCTCTTTTTTAAAATTTGTAGTGAACATATTTTAAAGTTGAAAAGATGTAAATTCAAATAATGTATCTTTACCAAATCAAAGTGATGTTAAGGTCACATGGAAGGTGATTTAGAGCTATATAGTAATATAACAAAGTTGAAATGAAATATTTTAGAAAGTAAGGAAAATTGCATAAGAAACTTGCATTCATAGATACTAAGGAGGTTGAGTGTAACATCCTTCATAGTCAAATAAGGTGTGAATGGAAATGATTATTAACGTAAGTTAAAACTCTAGAAAGAAAAATATTTAAGAACATAAAAAAAGATGTAATTGGATAGAGCTAGTCAACTTTAGTTCAATGATTTATGTTGCATATCAACATATACTGATTTGTAGTTATTACTAATTAAAATAGAAAATAATAATAAATGATAATTAATTATTTTTGAAATATTTAGCAAACATATATTAAAGTTTAAATAAGAGAAATTGAAGTATTGTAATATAAGAAAGTCAAGTCAATATATTAATCACATTAGAGGAAATCTAGAGTTATAGTAACATAATGAAATTAGAGCAAAACAATTGATGTAATGGTATAAATTATATGAAAATACTACATCCCAAGGTAATAAAGAATTTGGTTGTAATATTATACATCAAAAAATAAGGTACAAATCAGAGGCCTCACAAATGGTACTAAAATCTTACATAATTAGATATTGAAATATTCAAATAATTATTTAATTACAAAGGGATTGTCAAGACTTATTAAATAATGTTAGTCTAGTTTTGGTTAGACTTTGATTAAAATCACTGTAACTTACTAAAGTAAATATGTATAAATAACAACAAATTATTATGTTAATGTTAAATAAATATACATTAAAGTAAAAGTGAGATGAATTAAAGGAATAAAATATATCAAAAAAATGACATGCAAAGGTCACATGACTGGAAATTTGAAGTAATACTAATATAAATTATATAAAAAAGTTGCATTCTAATACAATACAAGTATTAAGTGTAGCTTCCTTTATTTTTATTCTTATCAAAAAATGATTTTAAAAATTAAAAAATCCTTCCAAAGAAAATATTTAAAAATATAAAATAAAACTTTAATTACATGCTCATTTAGGTGAATTTAAAAATATTTTCCTAGTCTCAATCAAAACCCAATTAGAATTACTTGGATCGTGAATGTAGAAAGGAATAAATAATATCAACGTAATATTAAGAAATATTTATTAAAAATAACATCACATAAATTGATGAAATATAATATAACTAATTCAAAGTGATGTCAAAGTGTCAAAAGAGGAGATTTGTTATCAAATAGTAATCTACCTAAATCTAATTGAAAAACTAAATGAGAATGAGATATAATGTGAATGTAAGTAGCATTCCAAGATACTAATCAGATTAAGGGTAGCATCATCAACCATCAAAAAAAGTACAAATTAAAATGTCTCATAAAACATGTCAAAAACTTAGAAATTAAAAAAATTATAAAAATTAATATTTAATAAGATAGTACTCATTGAGATTAGTCTGATGACTTTTGTTTCAAAAGAATAAATAATATTAATTTATTACTTTAACATTAAATTAATATATATTAAAGCTGAATTAAATTAAAATGAAAATACGTAACAATTAAATCAATGTGATGTAAAGGTCCCTTCACTTGTGATTTAAATTTGCATACTATTATAATCAAATTCTTGCAAAAGATTTGAAAAAAATAAAATATTTGAAAATACAGAAAAATGCCTTTATAACCATGCAAAGACCTCAGAAAATAAAAAATATTTGAAAATAAAAAAAATGAATATTTCAATGGATAGAGTTTTCGGTGATCAATCTAACAAAGTTTGTTTAGTATTGATAAGACATCATTTGGATTTACTGCAAATTAAAAAATAAAATAGTCATAAATTGCAATTAATTATTATTTAAAAAAAATAAACATAAATTAAAATTGAAATGAAATAACTTAAAGTAATATAACATGACAAAATCAAAGTGAAGTAAAGGTCACAGGTTTGCAAATTTAGGGTTAAATATTAATATAACATAATCAAAGCAAAACATTTAAAGAAGTGAGATAAATTAATTAGATAAGTTGCATTTGAAGATTTGAAAGAGATCATCTTTAACATCCTCTATTTTAAAATTAATAAAAATCAATATTAATTATAAAAAATTACAAAAACAATTAAAAATTATTTAAAAGTTAAAAGTAAATTTTTAAATGCATAAAGCTCCTTAAGATGTGTCCAATAATGTTTGTTTCATCTTGATTAAACCTACTTTATAATTATAATGAATACTAAAATAAATATACATAAATAAAAATAATTTATTTTGTTATTTAAATAGACACAATGGATGAAATGAGATAAATTAAAGAAATATAATATAACCAAATAAAAGAGATATAAGCATCACATGATAGAACAATTAGAGTTTCATAGTAATATAACCAAACCAAAACAAAATATTTAAAAAAATTATATAAATTGTATAATAAAGTTTCATTATATGACTAATGAGATTGAGTGTGACATCCATGACTTTTAAAAATTGTATAAATAAAAATATCTCATCAAGCATGCTAAAGTCCTTAAAAATAAAATATTTAGAAATATAAAAATAAATTTTTTATTTGATAGAGCTCATCAAGATGTGTCAAAGAATATTTGTTTTATCTCTATCAGTCTTTATTATGCATTACTTTTAATTACAAAAAATAATAATTATAAATAAAAAATATAGCTTTATTAAAGTTAATAATTATTTTAATATTAGATATAGATAAATATATATCTATATATACATATGAAAGATAAATAAACAAATTGAATAAATGTAAGTATCGAAATCAAAGATATGTAAAGTTCACATAATAAGAGATTTAGAGTTACATCATAATATTGCTTTATCAAAGAGAAATGTTTAAAGAAATGAGATAAATTGCTTAGGAAAGCTATCTTCCAAGATTGTAAGGATATGTATGAGGATGTTTGTTTCATCTTGATTGAGCCACAGTTCCAATTACTTCAAACTACAAGGTTATAAGAATAATAGTTATCAATTATTATTTTGATATTAGTAAATATATAATAAAGTGAAAATGAGACAAATTAAAGAATTGTAATTCGATTAGTTCAAACACATGTAAGTCTTAGATGTGTTGTGATATAGAGCTACATTATTATACAAGAAGATCAAAGCTAAAATTTTTATAAATTGAAATACATTATTTAGGATAGTTACATTCTAAGATGGTAAAGGGAATGAGTGTGGCATCATTGATTATCAAATCAATTATGAACGAAAAATACACTTAAATGTGACAAACACATAAAAAATAAAACATTTTTAAAAAGATATTTAAAAGAATATTTAAGTATGTTGAGGTTGTCAAGATGAGTCCAATGATTAAAATCATTGTTGCATCTTATTTTTTTAAGTGTTAATTATAGAACTAAATATATAAGAAAAAAATAAAATAATTTTTAAATATTATGAAGATATAAATTAAAGCTAAAGCGTGGTAAATTGAAGCACATTACAGGACAAAATCAAATCAAATTTAAGGAAAGTGGTTAAGACAATTAGAGTTTCATATTAATGTAGCCAAATTAAAGTGAGACAGTTGAAGAAATATGGTAATTTAAATGGAAAATTTGCATTCCAAAATATTGAGGAGATTGAGTGTAACATCCTTGATCATCAAATTAAATATGATTTAAAATTTCTGTAGAGCATGCCAAAACAATAGAAAAAATATTTAAAAAATTAAAAATAAATATACTACATTGGATAGAGCATGTCGAGATGAGTTCCATGATATTTTTTTCTCTCGATTGAACGTTGTTAGGAGTTATTTTGAATTATCAAAGTTCATAAGAAAAAATAGTAATAAATTATTTTTTAAGAAAAAAATAAATACATATTAATTTTGAAATGACATAAATTCAACCAATACAATTTAACCTAATCAAAATAAAGTAAACATAACATGAAAGTGAAGTATACTTTTGTAATAAATAAGCATAACCAATAGTAAATTATTATTTTAATATTAAATAAATTTATATTGAAGTTGAAATAAGTTAAATTAAAGTAATAAAATTAACCAAATTATAGACATGTAATGATTACACAAAAGGGTAATTTGAGTTACATAGTAATATTTCTAAATCATACAAAAAAAAGGTTTAATAAAAAAGAAAATTTTTTTGAGAAAGTTGCATTAAAAGAAAATAAGGAGATAGGGTCTAACATCATGAATCTTTAAATGTTACACTAATTTAAGTTTTTATTAAATAAGGTCAAATCTATAAAAAGTAAAATGTTTTAAAATATCAAGAATCACTAATTGATTTTTGTTAGATCGTATTTCGAGTAAGTGTGGACTTAAATAGCTTATATGAATAAAAAATAAAATATTATTTTAAAGTTAATTAAATAAATATTAAATCTTACATGAGAAATATTGATGCAATTTAATACAAATAAATCGAAGTAATCTAATGGTGAAAAGAGAAAAGTATTAGAATTTCATAAACATATAACAAAAAAGAGGAAAAAATTTAAATAATTAAGATAAATTTAATGGGAAAGATTTAAGGCAATATAGTAATCCAATTTTATCAAAAAATAATTTGAAGAAATAAAAAAGATTAAGTTACAATCCAGGGTATTGAGGAGATGCAATATCCCATTTTTTATCATAAAATTTAACTAGAAATCAAAATCTTGTTAAAAAACAAGCTAAAAAATAAAAATTAAATCATTTAAAAGTGTTATAGTTAATATTTAATTAGATAGAGCTCGTTAAAATGAGTCTAATGATATTTGTTTCCTCTCAATCAGATAAAATTTGTAATTATTATAGAATACATAGATGTTTTAAAATAGATTATAATTCATGCTTATGTTAATATTAAATTAATATATATCCAAACTAAAGTTTAATAAATTAAAGCAAAGATAATATTGCCAAATCAAATCATTTTACTTGTTGAGGTAGAGGACATTTAGAGTTACATAGTAAAATATATAAATCAAAACAAGAAATTTATGGAAATGAAACAAATCATAAGAGAAATCTAAATTTGAAAAGACTAAAGTAGATCAAGTGCATTTTCCTCGATCATTATATTATACATGAAATCAAATGACTAATAAGCGTGTAAGGATTCTAAAACAGAAGACATTTAAAGTTACAAAAAATAAATATTTGATAAAGCTCATTAATTTGAATGTAGCAATGGTTTTTCATCTAAAGTGAACCTCAATTGACATTTCTATGAAATATCAAAATATATATGCATAAATGACAATAAATTAATACTTTAATATTTAAGCCTCATTATAACGAATTAATAAAAATCCAATTACATTTATTTCGTCTCAATTACAAAATTGTTACAAATTACAAAAAACTAAATAAGCATAAATAATAACGAAGTATTTTTTTTAATGTTAAACAAATATATCATAATGTGAAATGAGTTAAATTTCCAAATCAATTCCAAAAATTTAGAAAAATGAGTATTATAAAGTTACATTCCATGATACTAAAGAGATCAAGTATAATATCCTTCAAGATTAAATAAGGTCTTAGTCAAAATTTCTCATAAAACATAAAAAAACCATTGAACAGAGAATATTTAAAAATACAAAATTAAATATCTTGTTACATAAGGCTCATCGAGATGACTCTAGGTCTGTTGTTGTCTCGATCAAACATCTTTTAGAATTATTACAAATTATCAAACTAAATAGGCATAAATAATAATTAATATTTTTTTAATACTTAGTAAATATATGATAAAGTAAAAATTAAATTAAAAGAAGTAATGTAAAATACTTTAATCAAAATAATGTAATGCTTGCACAAGAGGAGATTTAGAGTTTCATTTTGATATAACGTAATCAAATTGAAAATCTTGAAGAAATGATCTAAATTGAGCGAGATAAATGCATTCCACGATACTATGGTCATCGAGTATAGCATTCTCGATTGTGAAATTAGTTTCAAATAAAAATTGCTCTTAAGGTATCCTAAAACTCCATAAAATAAAATATTAAAAAATATAAAAAATAACTATGTAATTCTTTAGTGCTCATCGAGACCAGTCCATCGACATTTGTCGTGTCTCTATTATGCATTGTATCAAATTACTATGAATTGCTAAGCAATAAGCATAAAAAATAATAAATTATTTTTTTAATATTAACTAAATTCCTATTAAAGTTGAAATGAGATAAATAGAATGAATGTATTATTCTTAACCGAAAAAAATGAAATGGCCATATGAGAAGGGATTTTGTGTTACAATATAATATAACAAATCAAAGCTATAAATTTTAAGGAATGGAAAACACTTTATGTGAAAATTGTGTTTTAAGATACCGACGAGATCAAGTATAACATCCTTGTTTGTCATATCTGGTGCAAATCAAAATAATATATAAATTGTGCCAAAACCATAAAAAATAAAATATTTAAAAATATAAATACATATATTTCATCTGATAAAACTTTTCGAGATATGTTCGATAACATTTGTTTGACCTTGATTTGGCCCACTAAGAATTAATATGAATTACAAACATAAATAAGCATAAATAATATTAAATTATTATTCTACAAATTAACAAATATATATTCAAGCTGACAAGAGATAAATTTAAGAAATATAATTTATTAAATCAAGGCAATATATTTTTTCTATGAGTTTAGCATCATTTATAAAAAATTTTGAAAAGATTATTTAATTTTTATTTTTCTTTTTTATACTTGGTTAATGTGTAGAATTTTGAAAATAGGTCTAACAAAAAACAATGTCTTTAGTTGCATTTTAGATGAGCACATCAAATTAAAAATTCAATTTATTTTTTAAATATTTAATTTTCTATTATTTTTGTACAATCTTTTAGCTATTTTTATTATTTCATTTTTGATGACAAGGATATTACACAATAACTTTTTATTATTGTAGAATTAAACTTTCTAGTCATATTTATCTTCTTCAAATGTTTTACTGTGATTTGGTTATGTTATTATGAAACTATAATTCTCCTCTCAAGTGATATTTACATTGTTTTTATTTAGTTATTTTATTATTTTTCCTTTTGGTTTGGTTAGGTCAAAAGGAAACAAATATTATTGAACATGTGTCAAAGTCACTCTATCGAATAAAATATTTTATTTTATATTATTAAGTATTTTATTTTCTTGATTTTTGCTATTCGTTATAGGGCATTTCAATTCAATATTAATATGATGATTTTAGATATTGAACTAAATCTTAATACTATCATGAAATTCAACTTTCTAGTAAAATTTATCCAATTGTTTTAAAATTTCTATTTTATTTAAATATAATACTATAAAATTTGAATTGCTTTCTCAAGTATCCTTTAGTTTGCTTTAATTTTTTATTTTTTATTGTTTCAATTTTTCTTGTTTCATCACTAACATATATTGACATAATATTAAAATAATAACTTATTATTATTTTTATTTACTTTTTTTTGTAATTAAAACTAATTAAAAACTAAGATTAATTAAAATTAATGAAACGCTTTTGGGCAACTCTAACTTCCTCTATCTAATTAAATATTCATTTTTCCACTTTTAAATGTTTCATTTTTATAAGTTTTTCAACATTTTACAAACATTTCAAATTACACCACATTAGATGATTGAGGATGGTACACTCGATCGCTTTAGCAACATGGAAAGACACTTTCCCACTTGTTTATCTCGTTACTTAAATTTTTTTTGTGTTCTTCTTTTTATATCTCGAAATCTCCTCTTCTATGATATTTACATCACTTTTATTTTGATATGTTCATTATTAACAATTTTTTGTTTTTTTGTAATTCAAGTAATCCTGAAGGAAGACCAATCAAGGAGAAACAAATGTCATTTAGGTATTCTTAGCAAACTCTTTCTAATTAAATGTCAATTTTTTTATAGTCTTTATTATTTTATTTTTTAGATATTTATTATGTTTAATGAGGCTTTTCATTTTTACATATTTTGATAATCGACAATGTTACACTTGATATCTTTAGTATCATAGTACCTTATTGTATTCTTTTTTATATTGAAATAATAACATATTATCATTTATTATTGTTCAATTTAACAATTTTTTGTAATTACAATCAAGGTTTCATTAAGACCAAAATATAGTTATTGGACTTGTCTCAATAAATTATATCCAGCTAAATATTCATGCTTTCTAAGATATTTTATTTTTCAAACTTTTTGCTCATTTTACAAGTCAATTTGTATCTAATTTGATTATTAAGGATGTCATACATTATCTTCTTAATACCTTTGAGTCCAAATTTTTTTATAATTTATATCATGAATATAAAAGTTTCACTTTGATTTAATTACAGCACTTATAAAATATATTTCTAACATTGTGTAGCCTTTACATCGTTTTGATTTGTTTGTATAACATTACCTTGATTTACCACATTTCAACTTTGTTATATTTTTATTAGATCTTAAAAGAATAATATTTTATTATTTTTTCCTTATTTTATTGGGAAATCTATAAAAATTCCAACCGATGTCTGATCAAGATAAAACAATTATCATTTAACCCACCTTAACCAGCCAATTAAATTTTCATTTTGATATCTTTGAATATTTTATTTTTTAATGTTTTACTACACTTTATGAGAATTGTTTTATTCACACCAAATTTGATGAATGAAGATGTCACATACCATCTACTTAGTGTCTTGAAATGCAACGTTTCAATACAATTTATCTAATGTTTTCTAAGTTTCTGAATTGATTTTATTCTTTTACAACAAAAGTCAAATTTTTTTATTGTAACATTGTTGTTTTTATTTAATTAGATTATGTTGCTTTAATTTATTTCTTTTAAAAATTATTATATAATTACTTAATATGAAAATAAAATGTTTTAATTATTTATGCTTATTTTATCTAGTAATTTACAGTAATTCCTAAAAGGGATTGAGTGAGATGAAACAAAATTTGTTGGACTCTTCTTCATGAGCTATATCTATTTAAATTTTTGTTTCTATCTTTTTAAATATTTCACTTTCAAGAGTTTTGGCATATTTTATAAGATATGTTGATTCTTTCATATTTTAATGATGTTCGATGCTTCATTTGATCTTCTTTGCATCCTATAATGTGACTTGCTTATACAATTTATGTCATTTTTCAAGTTTTTTCTTCGATTTTTTTGCATTATAGTGTAACTCTAAATCTCCTCTTGTGTGACCTTAACATCACCTTAATTTGTTTAAATTATATTGGATCGATATATATCATTTTTATTTTATTAATTATTAAATTAATAATTACTATTATTTATTCTTATTTTTTTTGTAACTTATGATAATTCTAAATGAGGTCTAATCAAGATGAAAATAATATTATGGATGGGTCTAGATAAGCTATATCAAATTAAATATTTACTTATTATATCTTTTAAAATTTTATTTTTTATGACTTTGGCGAGCCTTAAGAGATATTTTCATTTATAAATGATATAAAAATCATGGATGTTTTTTCTATTAAATAATTATTTTTTTTAAATTACCTCATTTTATTTTTAATATATATTTACTTAACATTAAAATGATAATTCATTAACATTTATGTCTATTTAAGTTTGTAATTCATAGTAATTTCCAAACCAAGCACAATTGAGATGTAACAAATATGGTTTGACTCAACTTCATGACTTCTACACAATTAATTATTCATTTTTATTTCTATTTATTTAACTTTTTTAACTTTACTTGTTTTATTTGGCATTTTATTTTTTACTTATTTTTAGCAATTGAGGATATTATACTTGATTTCTTTATGTCTTGGAATACAACATTTTTGAGTAATTTCTCTCATTTTGTAAAATGTTTCATTGCAACACTCAATATCCTCTCCTAGACTAGTACATCACTCTAAATTTGTTATATAAAGTTTCTTTAATTTATCTCATTTCAAATTTAATATAAATTTATTATTATTAAAGTAGATTTTTATTATTAACTATTCTTATTTTTTTTGTAAGTGATAGCAATTCCAAATGAGGACCAATTAAGTGCAAATAGACTTAATTGGTCTCGCCTTGTGAAAATCTATGAAACTAAATACTATGTTTTATATTTGTAAAGATTGTGGTGTACTTTATAAGGCATTTCAATTAATATCTTATTTCATAATTGAATTTATTACATTTGATTACCATATTTTATTGGAATAAAACATTCACATAAAATTTAACACGTTTTTATAAGTTTTTTCTTTGAATTGGTCTTATATTATTAAACTCAAGTTCTACTACTGTGTCACGTTTACATTGTTTTGAATTGCATATGTTACATCTTTTCAAATCACAAAATTTCAACTTTATTGTAGATTAATTGAATATTTAAATAATATTTTATAAATATTAATGCTTATTTAAATAGGATATACTAATAATTATACACAAGGTCTAATCAAGACAAAATAAATATTGCTAAACTAAGCTTGATTAGTTTTTTTTTCCTTTCAAAAAATACATTTTAATATTTTTAAATATTTTATTTCTTAGATTTTTTGCATACTTAATGAGAAAGTTCATTTTTTACATTGTTTCATAGTTGAGTATGTTATAATTAATTTCTTTAATGCTTTTCACTGCAATTTTGCTATAAAATTTATCTTATTTTCATTGAAAGTTTCAATTTGATTTTTGTCATATTGCAATCTAAATGCATATCTCATTTTTTGTGACCTTTATATCACTTTTATTTGGTTACAATACAATGCTTCAATGTATCTAATCTTACTTTATGATAAATTTAGTTAGTAATAATACAATAATTCATTGTTATTTAAACTTATATTTTTCATAATTCATGGAACTTACAAACAAGGTCTGATTAAGACAAGATAAGCATGATTGGACTCATGATTATAAGCTTTATGTAGTGAAATATTCCTTCATATATTTCGAAATTTTTTACTTTCTTTGATGTTAGCATGCTTTACAAGATATTCTCTTTCATTACTACATAAAAACATATTTTATTTTAACTCACAAACAATAATTTTTTATTTCTTATTAGTAAATTAGAGTGCAACATTTTCATAAAATTTATCTCACTTTTGAAAATTTTTCACTTAGATTTTCTTATGTTACTATGTAAAACAAAATATTCTCTTATGTGATTGTTACATCATTATGATTTGGTTATATTATACTTCTTCAATTATCTCATCTTTGCTTTAATCTATATATTTCCTTTAAATTAAAATAATAAATTATTAAAATTTATGTCTATTTTAGTTGATAATTTCTAGTAATTCAAAATAAAGTGTTATGATGATGAATCAAATATTGCTAGAACTATTACAATGAGCATTATCCAACAAAACATTTACTTACATATGTTGAAATATTATACTTTCAAGGGTTACAACATGTTTTATGAGACATTTTTATTTATTTCTAAATAGACAATTAAGGAGGTAATAATCAATCTTATCAATTTCATAGAATGCAAGTCGGGTCTACATTGTATCTCTTTTGTTTAAATGTTTTACTTTAATTTGGTTATTTTACGGTGAAACTCTAATTTTCCTCTTTAATTTGGTCATAATCAATCTGACAATTGAGGATGCTATATTACCCTTCTTTAATTTATCTCATTTGAGCATGATTATATATTTAGTGAATACTAAAATAACAATTCATTATGAATATTTTAAAATAATAAATTAAATAAAAAAACTATTATTTCAATATCAAGTAGGTATATATTAAAGCTAAAATAAGAAAAAAATAAAGAAATAAAGTTTACGAAATAAAAGTGATGTAAAGGTTATGTGAGTGGAGAACTAAATTTAAACTATATTATAACTAAATAAAGTGAAAATGTTTAAAAGATAAGATATATATATATATATAGGGAACTTGTGCTACAAGATATTAATGATGTTGAGTGTAACAATACTTATCATAAAGCCATGTGGAAATCAATGTCTTTTAAAGTATTCCACACTAAAAAAATAGAACATTTATTTATGTAAAACAAATATCCAGTTAGATAGAGCTCACTTTTTTGCATCCAACAAGGTCTGTTACATCTTAATGGAATGTCATTATAATTATTACAAATGACCAATGAATATGGCATAAATAATAATAATTTTTTATTGATATTAATAAAATAAATACTACAATTGAGATAAGATAAATTTAAGGAATGTAATATTAAAAAAATAAAAAGATATATAAAGGTTACTCGATAAGAGATATAGAGATACAATGTAGTATAACCTAGTAAAAGAAAAAAATTTAAAAAATTGTAGAGAAATGTACAAATAAAGTTGCATTCTAAGATCCTATGGAGATCGTGTATAACATCCTTGATATTATAATAAGTTACAAATCGAAATGTTTTGTAATGAAAGCTCAAACATTACAAAATAAAATATTGGAAAAAAATAAAAAAAAATTTATTAGATATGGCAAAATGAGATGAGTCCAATGATTGTTTTTTATATTGACTAGATCTCATTACTATTACTATGAATTACAAAAGTAGGTAAACAAATATAAGAATAAGTGTTATTTTCATATTAAGTAAATAATTTCAATGCTGTGATAAGGTAAACAAGAAAAATGTAATGTAACAAAATGAAAGACATGTAATGGTCAAATGAGATGACATTTAGAGTTATATAGTAATAAAAAAAATTGAAGTGGCTAATTTTAAGAAAAGAAATAAATTGTCTAGGAAATTTATATTCCAAGATACTAGTGAGATTGAGCTTAACATTTTTCATCTTCAAATCAAGAATGAATAAAAATTCCTCATAACATATACAAAAAATCTTAAAAAATATTATTTATTGAAATATCAAAGTGGATATTTTGTTCTAAAGAACTCATCAAAAAGATTTTGATGATGTCTATTTCACCTCCGACAGATCTCATTTGTAATCACTATGAAAAACCAATTTAAATAAACATAATTTTAATAAATTATAATTTTAATGTTAATAAAATACATATTAAATCTAAAATATGATAAATTGAAGCAATATAATATACCAAAATCAAAATGATATAATGCTCACATGAGTGGAGAATTACAGTTTCAAAGTAATATTGCCAAATCAATGAAAAACTTCTAGAGATATGACAAATTGTGTGCTAAAATTACATTCAAAAGATGTTAAAATGTTTCGTTCTAAAGACCTTGATTATATCAGAAATGAACTAACGAAGTTTAGAAAGTAAAGTATTTAAAAATAATAAAATGAACATTTTGATGAATAAAGCTGATTTAGATGTCTCTAATAATACTTGTTTCGTCTCGATTGGACCAAGTTTGTAATCACTAAGAATTATCAAGCTAAACAAACATAGTTAATGAAAAATATTATTTTAATAATAAGTATATGTATTTTATTACTAAAGTAGGATCTATTGAAACAATTTAAAATAACCTTAATAAGGCATGTAAATGTCATATGAAAAGAGATTTAAAGATACAAAATAATATAACCAAATTAGAGTTAAAAAATAGGTTCAAATCTAATTTTCTTATAAAATAAGCCAAAACTAAACAAAAAAATATTAAGAAATATTAAATTGAATATTAAATTTGATAATTCCCATTCAATCAAGTCTGATGATCTTTGTTTTGTCTTAATAAGACCTTGTTTGGAATTGCTTCATATTTCCAAAGCAAACAAGCATAAATGATAATAAGTTATTATCGTAACAATAAGGAAATATATAATAATGCTAAATTGATACAACTTGAAGCCATATATTATAACCCATTCAAAGCGATGACGGGGCCACATGAGGGAGAATTATAGTTTTTTAGTAATAATGAAATAAAGGTTAGTAAAATAATTTGTGAAATAAATTATATAAGATACTTAAATAAGAAGATATTAAGAAAAATTAGTGCAACATCCTTTATCATAAAATAATGTTTGAAATAAAATTTTTACCAAAATTGTTAAATATCACAGAATAAATATTTAAAAATTTTTAAATCAAAATTCAATTGGATTAAACTCATCAAGATTGGTTTAACAACCTTTGTTTTGTCTCCGATAAAAATGTTTGAATTACTATGACTTAGAGAAATAAATAAGCATAAGTAATACTTAGTTATTTTTTAAAATTAGGTATGTGTTAGAGCTTAAATGAGACAATTCAAAGGAATTAAATATAAGAAAATAAATGTAAATTAATGGTCAAACTATAGAAGAATTAGAGTTTAATAGCAACATATCAAAATCAATGATAAAAAAAGGAAGAAATAACATAAATTTTATAAAGAAGTTGTATTCAAGGAAACTTTGAGGTCTAAAGCATCATCCTCAATTTATAAATTACATACGAATTGAATGTGTCATAAGGAGTGCAAAAATAAAAAATAAAAATAATTGAAAAATGTTAAAAAAATTAATTGTGATGATTTTATTAGGACTGGTTTGTGAACTTTTTTTTTTCTTTCAATCATACTATTTAGAATAACTATGAATTATAGAAATAAATGAGCTTAAAAAAAATTTCTTTTAATGTCAAGAAAATATATGTTATAGCTAAAATGAGATGAATTAAACTGATGTAATCTATTTAATTCTAAGTTATGTAAAGGTCACACATGTGAAAATTAATAGTTACGTAGCTATAAACTCAATTAATTTAAAAATTTGAAGAAAAATGATAAATTTTTTAGGAGAATTGAATGTCAAAATACTAAGCAGATCCAGCACTATATTCTTGAATTTGAAATTGGTACAAATTGAAATGCCTTATAAAGCTTGCAAAAATATTTGAAAATAAAATATTTTAAAAAACAAAAATTAACATTTAATTAAAGTAATCTCATTAAGGTAAGTGTAATGATGTTTATTTTGTCTTGATAAAACCTTGGTTGGATTTATCCCAAATTTTCAAGTATAATTGAACAATCATATTTTTTTTAATTATCAAAATAATATGTGTTAAACTTGTAAAGAAAAACTTTGAAGGAATATAGTATAACCAAATCAAAGAAATTTGAACATCACATGAGAGAAGATTTTGGGTAACATAGGAGTATAACCAAATAAAAGATAAAATTTTGGAGGAATAAGTGAAGTTATATGAGAAAGTTGCATTACAAAATATCAAGTTGATCGAATGCAATATTCTCCATTGTCAAATAAAGTACATTTCAAAATATCTCAAAATACTTACCAAAACTCTACAAAATAAAATATTTAGAAATTAACATTTAATTGGATAAAAATCATCAAGATGAGTCCAACGACATTTGTTTCATCTTGATCAGGCTTCCCTAGACTTAATGCAAAATTTCAAATTAGAGACATAAATAATTGTAAATTAATTTAGTAATATTTAGCAAGTATATAGAAAAACTAAAATAAGATGAATTGTAACAATGTAATATTATAAAAAGAAAAAGATGTTAAAGTAATGTGTTAAGACAATTAGTATTTCTTTATAATATAACAAAATAAAAATAAACATTTTTAAGAAAAGAGATAAATTTTACGAGAACATTGCATTCCAAGGTGCTAAATGTAAAATATATTCATTGTTTTGAATTACTACAAGTTGTAGAATTAAAAAATATAAATAACAAAAACTTAGTAATTTAAAAATAAAATTATTTACTAATAGAAATGTCTAAGTAAGATTAAACACAAAAAATAAAAAATTTAATAATTAATTAGATCAAGACGAGCTTAATAATATTTGTTTGGTCTAACATGAACCACCATTTGATTTACTGTGAATTACTAAACTACATAGGTCTTAATTATGAAGAAATATTATTTAAAAATTAAGTAAATATTTATTAAGTTGAAATGAGGTTAATTGAATCTATGTAATATAACCAAGTAAATTGATGCAAACATAATATGTTAAAGGATTTAAATTTACTAAATAATATAACCTAATTAATGTGAAAAAGATTTAGAAATAAGGTAATTGTTCTACAAAAGTTGCATTCAAAGATACTACGGAGATCAGGCATAGCATTCCTAATCATCAAATTAAATAGGAATAGAAATGTCTCATAAACCTTCTCAAAAGAAAAAAAATAAAACATTTTAAATGTAAACATTAAACTTCTATTGATTGGCCTCGTTGAGATGAGTCTTACGATGTTTATTTTTTCTTAATAATAATTGATAGAATTATTGTAAATTGCAAAGTTAAATAAGATTAAATAATAACCAATTACTTTTTTAATAAAAAGTAAATGAATATTAAAGTTGAAATAAGATATATTAAGATAATATAATACAATGAAATCTTCATTTCCTAAATATCTTAGAATGTAACTTTTCCATTAAATTAACCTTATTTTTTCAAAACATTCAAATTGATTGAGTTAAACTATATTACTTTAGGTTTCCTCATTCAAACTTTGCTATCTATGTACTTAATGTGAAAAAAGTTATTTATTTTCATTTTTTCCTATTTATTTTCTTGGTTAAATATATTCTTAAATACGTTTGGTCAAGGAGAAACAAACATCGTTACATTCACATCAATGACATCTTCTAAATTAAATATAGATTATTATAGTTTTTAAATATTTTATTTGTATTATTTTTACATGCCTTACATGACTTTTTATTTGTACCTGTATTAAAGATTTAGAATGTTGCGCCAATATTCTTAGTATCCTACAATGCAACTTTCACAGAAACTTTTTGTCAATATAGATTGTTTTTATTTGTTTATATTATATTTCTTGAGTTTGTCACATTTAATCTATTAAATATTTTTAATTTATATTAACATGACAATTTATTAATTTTATGTATTATTATATTTTTGAATTGTAGAAATTCCAAATGAGATCTGATGGAGAATAAAAAATAACGACTAACACATGTCAATGAGTTATATCAAATTATATGAACATATTTCTATATTTAAATATTTAATAGTTTTAACATGCTTCATAACACATTTGATTCTTGATTAATTTCATGATTAAGGATGCTATGATTGAAATACTTAGTATCTTAGATTATAATCACAAACAATTTATCAAATATTTTTTATTTATTTATTTTGTAATTCATAGTAATTCTAAACGAAGTCAAATATAGGTGAGACAAAAATCGTTGGACCAATGGCAATGACCAGTGCCAAATTAAATATTACTATTTTTATTTTTAAAAATTTTATTTTGCATGATTTTTGTAGGTTTATGAGAGTTTTTCATTCATAATTGTTTTGATAAACTAGAATATTAAACTCTATCTCATTAGTGTCCTTAAATATAACATTCATATTCCATTTATCACATTTCAATTTTTCGTCTAGTTTGATTATATTACTATATAAAACTAAATCTTGATTTGTTTGGACTATACAAGGCTTTATTTTGTTTTACTAAATTGATTAAATTTATCTAATTTTACATTTTCATAAATTTACTTAATTTCTAAATAATAAACCATTATATTTTATGCATATTTAAATTACTAATTGATAGTAATTTCAAGTTAAGTCTGATTAAGATGTTATACATGCCATTAGACTCAATTCTTTAGCAAATTAACAAATTATTTAAGAGATATTTTTAAAATTTTTTCTAAGGTTTTGGCATACTATTCTAATATTTAAATTCATAAATGACTTGATGATAACAAATGTTATACTTGATGTTCTTGGTGTCTTGGAATGGAACATTTCCATGCAATTTATCGCATTTTTAAGATGTTTTTCTTTGATTTGGTTATATTAGTGCATGACTCTGATTCTCCACTCATATGATATTTTTGTTGATTTGATTTTGTTATATTTCAAGACGACTTATCCTAATTTAGCTTTAACAAATCTTTTCATAATATTATTGTGCATATTTAGTTTGACAACTCAAAGTAATTTTGAACCAGGTCTAATTGAGATGAATCAAATGTCATTGAACTCAATTAGAAGTTCATTATCTAATAAAATATACAATTTCATTTTGTCCCTAATAGAATTCATTGAATTACTAAGACTTCTAGAAATAAATAACCATAAATAAAATTTAGTTATTTTTTAAAATTAGGTACGTGTTAGAGTTTAAGTGAGACAAATAAAAGTAATGTAACATAACAAAATCAATGCCAAGTAATGGTCACATGGTAGAATTAGAGTTTAATAGCAACATGTCAAAAACTATTACAAAAAATGGAAGAAATAAGATAATTTTTATAGGAAAGTTGGATTCAAAGAAACTTTGAGGTCTACATCATCATCTTCAATCTATAAAACATACGAATTGAAATGTGTCAAAGGAGTGCCAATTTAAAAAGTAAAAAATAATTGAAAAATATGGAAAAAATTAATTGCGTTGATTTTATTAGGAGAAGTTTGATGACATTTATTTTTCTCAATCATACTATTTAGAATAACTATGAATTACAAAAATAAATGGGCTTAAATAATAAAACAATTTCTTTTAATGTCAAGAAAGTATATATGAAAGATGAAATGAGATTAATTAAAGTGATTTAATCTAACAAAGTCTAAGTTTTGTAAAGGTCACACATGTGAAAAGTAAGAGTCACATAGCTATAAAATCAATTAATTTTAAAAATTTGAAGAAATGTGATAATTTTTATGGGAGAAATGAATGCCAAAATACTAAGAAGGTCAAGAACTATATCCTTGAACTTTAAATTTGGTACAAATTGAAATGAGTTATAAAGCTTCCCAAAATCATTGAAAATAAAATATTAAAAAAAATGAAAATTAATATTTAATTAGAATAATCTCATCAGGATGAGTACAATGATGTTTATTTTGTCTTGATAAAACCTCAATTGGAATTACTGCATATTATCAACTATAATTGAATAATAATATTTTTTTAATATCGAATTAAATGTATTAAACTTGCAAAGAAAAACTTTGGAACAATATAATATTAGCAAATTAGGGAAATGTAAACATCACATAGAGAAGATTTAGGGTAGCATGGGATTATAACCAAATAAAAGTTAAATTTTTGGAAAAATATGTTAAATTATATGAGAAAGTTGTATTACAAAATATTAGCAGATGAAGGGATATATTGTCCATTATCAAATAAAGTACATATAAAAATATCTTACAATACTTGCCAAAACTCTACAAAACAATATATTTAAAAACTTTTAAACCATAAAAATTAACATTTAATAGGACAGAGATTATTAAGACGAGCCTAATGATATTTATTTCATCTAGATTAGGCCTCATTTAGACTTAATGCAAACTTTCAATTTAAAAAACATAAATAATAGTAATTTAATTTACTTATATTTGATATGTATACAATAAAAAAAAATAAGATGAATTGAAGCAATGTAATATTATAAAAAGGAAAAGATGTTAAAGTCATTTGTTAGGACAACTAGTATTTCTTTGTAATATTAAAAAAAAAAATGAAACTTTTTAGGAAAATAGATAAATTTCATGAGAACATTGCACTCTAAGGTGTTAAAAGTAAAAAAAATATTCATTGCTTGTAATTACTAAAAATTGTAAAAATAAATAAATATAAATAAAAAAGTTAACATTTTAAAAATAAAATTAATTACAAATAGAAATATCTTGCAAAGAAAGATAAAACAAAGGAAATAAAACAGTGAAAATAAAAATTGAATTATTAATTAGATAAAGCTCATTTAGCTGACCTTAATGATATTGTTTATTCTGACTGACCACCTTTAGGTTTATTGTGAAATAATAAACTAAATAAGTCTTAATTATTAAAAACATATTATTTAAAAATTTAGTAAATATATATTATGTTGAAATGAGGTTAATTGCAGCAGTGTAATATAACCAAGTAAACCGATGCAAACATAACATGTAAGAGGATTTAAAGTTACAAAATAATATAACCTAACTAATATGAAAAAGATTTAAAATAAGATAACTCGTTTACAAAAGTTGCATTCAAAGGTACTAAGAAGGTCGAGTGTAACATTCTTGACCAACAAATTAGGCAAGAATTAAAATGTCTCATAAATCATTTCTAAAGAAAAAAATAAAACATTTTGAATGTAATCATTAAACTATTATTGATTGGCCTCATTGAGATGAGTCCGATGATGTTTATTTTTTATTAATAATGACTCATTGAATTATTGTAAATTACCAAGTTAAGTACGATTTAATGATAGCCAATTGTTTTTTAGCATAAAGTAAATGTATAATAATGTTTAAATAAGATAGATTAAGATAATATAATACAACAAAATCTTCATTTCCTAAATATCTTAGAATGTAACTTCTCAATTAAATTAATCTCATTACTTCAAAAATTTCGCTTTAATTTAGTTAAACAACATCATTTCAAGTTTTCTCATTTAAAGATTGTGTCATATTAATATTAACATAAAAAAATAAATTATATTTATTTTTCCTTATTTATTTTTGTAGTTAATTATAATTCTTAATGAAATTTGATCAAGATGAAACAATCATCATTAGATTCCCATCAATGACCTCTACTAAATTAAACATATATTATTATAGTTTTTTAAATAGTTTATTTGTATCATTTTTACATACCTTACATGACATTTTTATTTGTACTTATGTTAATGATATGGAATGTTATACTTATATTCTTGGAATCTTGGAATACAATTTTCACATACAATTTATCTTAATATCCAAATTTTTTTATTAGTTTATATTTTATTTCTTTAGTTTCTCCCATTTAATCTATAATATATATTTATTTTATATTAACATGATAATTTATTATTTTTTCTACCCCTTAGTATATTTTTGATTCGTAGAAATACCAATGAGGTTTGATGGAGATTAGAAAAACTTCAATGAGTTCATTTCAATGAGTTATATCAAATTATATAAACCTTTGTCTATTTATAAATATTTAATAGTTTTGGCATGCCTCATAAGGCTTTTGATTCATCACTAATGGGAGGATCAAAGATACCATGCTTGAAATACTTAGAATCTTATATTATAATCACATAAAATTTATTAAATATTTTATTCTTATTTATTTTTTAATTCATAATAATTCTAAACAAAGTCAAATATAGGTGAGGCAAAGATCATGGACCTACAGTGATGACTAGTATCAAATTAAATATTATTTTTTTATTTTTATATATTTTATTTTGCATGCTTTTTGCATGTTTATGAGATATTTTCATTCATACTTTTTTTACAATCTAAAATGTTAAATGCTCCCTCCTTAGTGTCCTAAAACATAACATTTATATACCATTTATCACATTTCTTCAATTTTTTCCTCATTTGGTCATATTACTATATAAAACTTAATCTTCATTTGTTTGGCTTATACAAGGCTTTATTTTGTTTTAGTAAATTACTTAAATTTATCTAATTTGACATTTATCATAAATTTACTTAATATTTAAATATGAAATTATTATATTTTATGCATATTTAAATTGGTAATTCACTGTCATTTGAAATGAAGTCTGATTGAGATGTGATAAATGCCATTAGGATCAACTGTTCATCTAATTAAGTAATTATTTATTATATTTTTTAAATTTTTACTAGGTTTTTTTCCCACTTTTCAAATATTTAAATTCATAATTGATTTGTTGATAACAAATGTTACACTTGAACTTCTTAGTGTCATGGAATGGAACTTTTCTATACAAATTATCTCATTTTTTAAAAGTTTTTTTCTTTGAATTGGTCATATTAATACATGACTCCAAGTTTCCACTCATATGAAATTTCTATTGATTTGATTTTGTTATATTTCAAGACATCAACTTATCCCATTTTAGCTTTAACAAATCTTTTCAAAACATTAATATGCATATTGAATTTGTCAAGTCGAAAACATTTTGGACCATTGTTGATCAAAATGAGTCAAATGTCATTGAACTCAAGTAGAGGATTTTATCTAATTAAATATATGATTTGGTTTTTTCATTATTTGCAAAACATATTAATTCATATCTGATTTGTCATCTAAAAATATTAAACTCTTTATATTTAGAATGTTGGAGACTAACTTTTTCTTCTAATTTTGAACATTTTTAAAATGGATTGCTTTGATATCATTAAAATACTATACAATTCTAAGCTCCTCTTGTGTGACATTTATATTTCTCTAGTTTGGCTATGTGTCATTCATTTGGTTTACCTTATTTTACTTTAATATATATTTTCTCAATAATAAAAACTTATTTTATTACCTTGCTTGTTCATTTTTTTGGCAACTAAATGTAATTTCAAATAACGTATGATACAGATGAAATAAACATCATCATAATCTTCTTAACAAGTTTTTTGAAGTAAATAATCATTTTTAAATTTTTAAATATTTTATTCTCAAAGGTTTTGTTTACTATATGAAGCATTTCCATTCATACCTTATTTGTTGATTGAAAATGTTCACTTGGCATCATGATTATCTTGGAATGTAATTTGATTGAATAATATGGAACCCTAAATCTTCTATTGTTTTACATGTATGCTTGTTTGATTTTGTTATATTTTATTATATTTTATTATATCAAATTATTTCATTTTAGTTTTAATATAACTTTCAATAAGTCTAAAATAATAATTTTGTATTATTTAATTCTTATTTGACTTGTAGTTTGTAGAAATTTCATGGAAGGTCTCGTCATGATACAAACAATGTCATTAGAATTGACTATACAAGGTCTATCTAATTAAAAATTCTATTTTATTTTTTTAATTTGTCTATAGTTTTTGCATGTTTTACAAGTCACTAGATTCATGCATGATTAAATTATTGAGAATGCTACACTTGATTTACTTAGTGTCTCGAAATTTGAATTTCCCAAGCAATTTATCTTATTTTGTCAAATTGTTTGTTTTCATTTCTTTTACTATTATGAAACTCTAATTCATATATCATGTGACCTTAACATCTTTTTGATTTGTTTATGTTACATTTCTTACCTTCATGTAATTCTGGACTTATTTCTTTTTTACTTGCAATTAAAATAAGAATTCACTGTAATAATTACTTATTTAATTTAGTAAGTCATAATATCCTAAACTTGGTATGATATAGATGGAACAAAGTTCATTAGACTTGTCATGATGAGCTCTATTAAATTAAATATTTTTTTTATTTGAAAGACTTTAATTTTTAAGGTTTTGTCAAGCCTTAGATGTATTTTATTCCTTGCTCTATTTAATAATTGAAAAGTGAGACTCTACCTCTATATTGTCTTGAAATGTAACTTTTCCTATACAATTTATTTAATTTAAAAATTTTAACTAGCATGGTTATATCATATTTCTTATGTTTATCTCACTTTAGCTTCTATATATACTCAACTAAAAGTAAAAAATGCTTTACTATTATTTATAATCTTTTAGATTGATAATTCATTAAAATTTTAAATGAGATCCTTTGGAGATGGCAAAACTATCATGATAATCATGTCCAACAGATTTAGGAAATTAAATATTAATTTTTTATTTTAAATATTTTATCTTCAAACACTTTGGCAAATTTAGAAGACATTTAAACTCATATGAGATTTCACTATTGAAGATATTACACTCTATCTGTATAGTATATTGGAATGAACTTTCACATTTAACATATCCAATTTCTTAATCTTTTTCACATTGATTTAGCTATACTAATATGCAACTCTATGTATCCTATTGTGTGATATTTAGTGAAGTGTTAATTTGTTATATTACCTTGCATCAATCTATCTCATTTCATCATTAATATATATTTCTATAATATTAAACTAATAATTTATAATTGCTTATTCTTATTTCTTTTGGTAATTCTCTGTAACTTCAAATATGGCATGATTGAGATGGAAAATTGTTCTTTGACTCATTTCAATGAAATAAATCCGATTAAATATTTATTTTTATATTTTCAAATATTTTATTTTGTAAAATATTGGCATAATTGTGATATATTTTTATTTGCAAATGATTTATTGGTTAAGGATGTTACGGTTGGTTGTTTCTCTTTGATTATGTTATATTACTATGAAATTATAATTATTCTCTCACGTCAGCTTCAACTAACATAAATTTTGTTATGTTAAGATTCTTCAATTTATTTTTTTTTAACTTTGATATATATATATATATACTTATTATTAAAATAATATTTTGTTGTTATTATTTGTTATTTAATTTTGTAATTCATAGTTACTTTAAAATAATTCCGTTTGAGTTGTAATATATGCATTTGAATCGTCTTGAAAGGCTCTATCAAATTAAAAATACATTTTTATATTTTCAAAGATTTTACTCTTTAACTTTTTTATCATACTTTATGAGATGTTTTAATTTCTACCTTATTTGATGATTATGGAGTTAATCATAATCTCTTTAGTTTCTTGCAATGCAACTAGTCTACACAATTTAATTCATTCTTGAAATATTTCTTTCACTAAGTCTTATTACTATGAAACTCTAACATTGCACTCATTTCTCATTTATATTATTTTTGTTTTATTAAATTTCATTCCTACAATTGATCTAAATTTATCTTTATTATATATTTAAATAAAATTTAAAAACTTTAATATTTTCATGTTTATTTTCATTGATTATTCACAATTATTGCAAATGATATTCGATCAAAGTGAAACAAATGTCATACTTGATAAAACATATCTTATTAAATATTCATTTTTTAATTTTTTTTAAATATTTAATTTTTAAGGGTTTTGTGACAATGTTTGTAATATTTTGATTCTTCATGATTTGGTGATTGGCGATTTTACACTTAATTTCATTAGTGTCTTGGAATAATTTGTCTCTTTTCTACAAATATTTTTAGAATTTCTTATACTATCATGAAAATCTTATTCTCTTGTTATGTGACCTTTGGATTTTTTTTTCAATTGTTCATATTAAATTTCTTAATTTGAACTAATCTAGGCATTAATATATATTTGTTTAAAATTAAAATAATATTTTTTAATTCCTTTTGCTTATTTTTGTTGCAATTCGTAATAATCCCTAATAAGCCCAATCTAGACTAAGTAAACATCATTGAAGTCATCTGAGCGACCTCTACCCAATTAAATTTTTATTTATTCAAACACTTTATTTTCTTAGGTTTTTTTCATGTCATATGACACCTTTGATTTGTACCTGATTTGATGGTCGAGTGTGTTACATTTGTCCTTCTTGGTATATTTGAACGTAACTTTTTTGGAGAAGTTGCCTCATTTCTTCTAAGTTTTTGCTTTGATTTTGTTGCATTAAAAAGTAACTCTAAATCTTTGATGTGACATTTGTGTCAATTTAGTATCACCATATTATATTGATTTAATTTATCTCATTTTAGCATTCATATATATTTACTTACTATTAAAATAATAAATTATTCTTATTTGTGCTTATTTTCATTGTTAATTCTCAAAAATTGAAATATTGCCAAATATAAATGAAGCAAACATTCTTGGTAATATTTTTACAAGCTCTATAAATTAAAATAAACCTTTTTCTATGATTAAATATTTTTTTATAAAGTTTTTGCTTGCTTTCCAAAACTTTTTATTTTTATGAAAATTGATAATAATGGAAGTTACATTTGATCTTCTTAGTATCTCGGGCTTTGATTTTCATATAAAACATTTGTCATTTGTTCGAATTTTTTTCTTTCATTTTGTTATATAATAATAAAAATTGAGTTCTCTAGTGTCACATTAACACCCTTTTGATTAGGTTATACACATTGAATCAATTTATTTTATTTTAGCTTTAATATATTTAATTAAAATTAAAAATAATAATTTATTTTATTTATTCTTATTTTATTTGGTAACTTATGGTAACATTAAACAAGGTTTTATAAATAGATGTAAAATGTCATTCGACTAATCTCAATGGACATTATCCATTTAAATATTTATTTTTATTATTTTTTTGAAATATTTATTTTCTATTGTTTTTGAACTCTTTATTTGACATTTAGAGTTGTATCTTTTTTGACCTTCCAAGAAGTCATGTATGAACTCATTTTTACGCTACAATGAAACTTTCCCAAACATAAGATCTCCTTAGTAATTTGGGATACAACTTTGTAATAACTTTTATTGCATTTCTTCAAATATTCTTCTTTAGTTTGGTTAATTCATGTGTAACTTTACGTCTGCTTTTGTAAGACCTATCGATCACTTTGATTTGGCAATATTATATTTCTTAAATTTATCTATAATTTAATTTTGTATATATTTAACTAACATTTAAAATGAAATTTATTATTTTTTATGCATATTTTCTTCAACAATATAATGTATTCTAAACAAACTATGATCGAGACTAAACAAAAGTCAATAGACTTGCCATGATGATATCTATCTTATTAATTATTGATTATTTAAAATAATTTATTTTCAAAATGTTTAAGATGCTTTACAAGATATCTTTTATGTACTTAGTTTGACAATCAAGGATGTTACAATTAATCTCATTATAGATTGTAATGGTTTCAAACAATGTCTTATTTCTTGAAATTTTTTTCTTTTATTTATTTATAGTACTATAAAACTAGTAATCTCCTCTCATGTTAATTTATATAGTTTTGCTTTGGATATATTATATTGATTTAGTTAACTCATTTTAACTTTATTATATTATATATAGATATATATATATATATATATAATATATATTTACTTTAATTAAAATAATAATTTGTTGTAATATATGCTTATTTTCTTTGATAATTCATAGTAATTCTAACCAAGCTTTGATTAACATAAAAATGTCATTTGACTCAACCCAACAAATTCCAAAAAAAATAAACATATTTTTTTATGATAAAGAATTTTATTTTCTTTACTTTTTAAAAGCGTTTTGAGACAATTGTTCATACATCATTTAATGATAGGGATATTTCATTTGATCTCTATAATATCTTGAAATTCAAAATTCTTGTATAGTTTTTCTAATTTAATTTTTTTCTATGATTTGGATGTATCACTATGGAACACTAAATATTATCTATTGCGACCATTATATTATTTTTATTTTATTAGGTTATATTGCTCCAAATTATTTCATTATAGCTTTATTATATATTTATTTAATATTAAAACAATAATTTATAATTATTTATGCTTATTTTCTTTGTTAGTTTATTAAAATTTCAAATGAGGCAAGATAAACATTAAAATATGTCGTTCGAGTAGTCTAAATAGGCTCTATCTAACTAAAAATTAGATTTTGTTTTTTAAACAATTTTATTTTCTTGGGGTTTAACATGTTTTCATTGGTATTTCAAATTGTATGTAATTACGTAATTAATGATATTACACTTGATCTCTTTAGTATCTTAGAATACAACTTTGAGTGTTAATTATCTAATTTCTTCAAAGCCTTATTTTGGTATGGTTATATAATAATTTCACTCAACATCTTCTCTTGAGTGTCCTTCATATGTGTGTGATTTATCTATAGTGTATTTCTCCAATTACTCATATTTTGTCTTGGAATGTATTTAATAAATATTGAAATAATAATTTTTTATTATTTATGACAAGAAACTTTTGTGATTATGAGTAATACTAATCGGGGACATGTCAAACTAAAATTGGCATCATTTGATATGTTTTTATGGGCTTTATCAAATTAGCTACTTTCTATATAATTTAATAATTTTTATTTTCCAACATTTCGACATGATTTATAAGACTTTATATATTTTTAATTTGTATATAAAGAATGAGAAAATTGGACTCAATCTCCTTGGTGTTATGGAATGTGGCTTTCTCGTAAAATTTATCTAATTTTTTCAATGTTTCTATTTGTTTTTGTTTTATCACTTAGAACTCTAAATTTGTATATTCATGACTTTTACATCACTTTGATTTGATAATATTACATTGCTTTAATTTCTCTCAGTTATATTTTATTAAATATTTACCAAATATGGAAGTAAAATTTTTTTATTATTTATGCTTATTTACAATTGTAATTTACAATATTCCCACATGTGATCACATCAAGAAGAAATGGAAAACATTGGACATGTTTTCATAAACTTTATTAAAATAAATATTAATTATACTATTATTTAACATTTATTTTCCAAGATTTTGGTAGCCTTTATGCGATAATTTGATTGGCAACAAACATGATGATTGAAGATGTTTTAGTGTCTCCTTAATATATTAGAATGCAACATCCCAATATAACGTATCTTGTTTTTTTTAAAATTTTTTGCATTATTTTTGTTATATTACTATGTAACCATTAATGTTTTGGAGTGTGACTTTTACATCACTTTATTTGGATTGTGCTACATTACTTCAATTTTCTCAATTCATCTCTAATTGAGATTTACTTAATATTAAAATGATATTTTTTTGTTATTTATTCTTATTTAACTTTTTTAACCAAAAAAATTCCAAATATAACCTTATTAAGATCATACCAGTATCATTCGACTCGTCTTAATTAGCTCTACTTTTTTAAATATTTCATTCAATATTTTTAAGTAGTATATTATTCTATTTTTTTTTTTTTTGTATTTTACAAATCATTTTGGTTCATAGTTCTTTTGATAATTGAGGATGTTATAATAAATCTCCTTTATATCTCGTAATAAATATTTCCTATAAATTATATCTCATTTTTTAAAAGTTTGTACTTTTATTTGGTTAATACTATAAACCACTAGAACAATTCACATCTATCCTTTACATCACTTTGATTTATTTTACTCTAATTGCTTCAATTTATCTTATTTTAGATTTAAAATTTATTAACTTAATATTAAAATAATGATTTATTATTTTTTATTCCTTCTTAATTTGATAATTTTCAACTTTTTTGACTGAGGTTTGATGGAGATAAAAAAGCATCGTTAGACATACTTTTTTTATTTCTATTTAATTAATTATTTATTTTTTAAATCTCTAAATTTTTATTATTCTATATTTTTGGCTTATTTTATAAAAAATTCAAATTCATACCTCATTTATTGATCAAAGATGTTACACTCAATCTCTTTAGTATCATTGAATGAAACTTTGTCATACAATTTATCTTAATCCTTCAAATTTTTTCTTTGATTTGGTTAACTATTAAACTCTAATTCTCTTTTTATGTTAACTTTACATAGTTTTGATTTCATTATTTGAGAATTCATCAATTAATCTCATCTAATATTTATTATATACTTATTTAATATTAAATAACCTTTTATTGATATTTATATTTATTTAATTCAAAAATCCACAATAGTTCTAAACAAGGTGTCTTCGAGATTAAAGAACTGTAATCAGGCCAATTATCGTAAGGACTATCAAATTAAATTTTAACTTTTATTTTTTAAAATTTTCTTTTTCTTGGGTTTTGGCATGGTTCATTGGTATTTGAAATGGTACATAATTTCAAAATTAATGTTGTACTTGATCTCCTTGTTTTCCCAAAATGCAACTTTCTTATGTAATTATTCTCATTTAATAATCATCTTTTATTTAATTTTATTTCAGTTTAACTCTATATCTTTTGTCATTTGAGCTTCATATGTCTTTGATGAACTATGTTACATAATTTTAATTTTCATGTATTATATATTAACTAAATAATAAAATAATATTTTTTTTATTTATGATTAAAAACTTTCTTGTTTGAAGTAATTAAAAATTAAGACTAATCAAAAGTTAACAAACTTTGATTGACTTATCTAAATAAGCTCTATCTAATATGCTATTTCTTTACTTATTTTTAAAAATTTAAATTTCTTTTGTCTTTGGCATGCATTATGAGACATTTTGCTTTGTATTTAATTTAATGACTAAGGTTGTTAGACTCAGTTCCTTTGTATTTTGGAGTACAACTTTCTCATAAAATTTATCTCATTTTATTGGAGTTTTTTCTTTATTTTGTTATATTACTATGAACTCTAAATATCCTCTTATGCAACTTTAACATCTCTTTGATTTAATAATATTATATTACTTCAATTTATCTTATCTATGCTTTAATATATATTAACTTAATAATAAAATGATAATTTCTTTATATTTATGCTTATTTAGATTAGTAATTTTTAATAATTCCAAAAATAGTTTAATTGAAAAAATATAGAGGTCGTTGGACATATCTTGATGAACTTTCTTAAAATAAATATTTCTTATAATATTTTTAAATATTAATTTTCTAAGCAGTCAACAACCTTTGCTAGACGAATTAATCTACAATAGATTTGTTGATTGAGAATATTACGCTTCATCTCCATATTATCATCAATAGAACTTTTCTATATCATTTATCTTGTTCCTTGAAAATTTTTATTTTGATATGATTCATTACATTTCAGAGCTAAATCTTCTCTCATGTGACTTTTACATCCATTTGTTTTCGTTTTGTTACATAACTTCAATTATACAAAATTTAGCTTTAGCTTAGATTTACATAATACAAAAATAATAAATTGATATTATTTTTACTTGTTTAATTTGTTAATTTGAAAAAATTCTAAATGTCAATAAACAAAAACAATGACCATTGCAACAAGAAAGTTTTGTGATCGAACCAATGGAATTTAATCCTAAACATCTAGAAATATATAGTCGACGTGGGTTGTTAAATCTGAATTGTAATATGTTGGCAAGAATTAACTTTTCAAGTGCATGCATTTTGGACCACGCAATTACCAAATTGGAGGATTAGATGACTATTAGAATTATCATTTTTGAAAAATAAGAAAAGTTAGTGACTATTCGATTGCAAAATGAGTAATGAAATGTATCACACTACTCTGACAATTTGGAGTTTCTTTGATTAGAAAAAGTAGTTAATTTTAGTCCTATATGGTGTATTTGAAGAGGTAGTTTCTCCATATTAGTATTTTTTTACACAGTAGAGATAGCCTGATTTCAAGGTTTGATACCTCTTGTTTGTGAAACATTTAATCACCCATGCTTGACAATAATTAGAAGATTAAGTATAGATTTGCATTGCAATGTCCCAATCTAAGCAAAATTTGAATGTCTTCGAGATGTAAATAATTTGAAAAAGTTTTGGTATTGATGATTTAACCTAACCTAAAAACTACAGCAAAGGGAATAAATAGTGATGGTAATTACAAAGAAATTTAGGTGATTTAGAATTTGGTTTTTAAAAATTTTTATTTAAATTTCTTATTTAAATGATTACGAGTTGAAAATTTTGATGATGCTGTTCCAATAATGAGCTCATGCAAATTTAATTTATTATTTAGGATATAAGAATTTACTTTATGAAATTCATTTAAACTACTTAGGGATTGTTATCATCAAAAAATCACCATGGCTAGGTGTTAATACCACAACAAAAGGAACCCATGATTGCATAGATAATTGAATTAGAGTTTCTTAAGAAAACCCTTAAATAAATTAAAAAGGAGGTAAGATTGAAATGAGAGCATAAGCACATTGGAATTCTTTGAGTATACCTTACCTAAGGCCTTCAATAAGAGAGACTCTTCATCAAACCATGGATTATTGCCAAGATAAAGTGTTATTTTAGCCATAAAATTAAAATTTAGCATAGCCAAGGGGCTATATATTCTAACGATATTACTAAACAATTAGAAAGACATGGATTATTAGGTAATATAATTAGTGACTATTTGTTATTTCTCATGAGAGGAGTTGACTCCCTACATAATAGTTTATAGAATCTGTATGGCTAATGTTTGCCAACTATGAATGAAAGTTTGCAATGGATGTCATATGAAGTAAGGTTTACAAGATTAGTATGGCATTGTTCATGTGCATATGGGTTAAAACTAAGATTTAGTATTGAGCTGAAGTTAAAGTGGTAGCCTAATCAAGCTTTCAAGTCTATATATGACCAAAGGTAAGGCTAAAAATAAAGACTATTTATGTTTAACATCGTGACATTATAGGGTGCCTAAGATAGTCTAAGAGAAACCCTAAAATATTTAGTTGACAAATAGATTGCCTTATATTCTTGATAAGGTTTAAGGAAACCTTGGGTTTAATTGTATAGTTGGTAAAAATGGATATGATTCAAAGCTAGATGTCTAATTTGATGTTCTTGGTTAAGATGAGATTTGTGGATGCAACAGTCCTTAGTTTGGGACCGACAAACTTAAGATGGGTAAAGTTTGAAGAGGAGTGATAGATTAGTGATCTATGGTTAACACATAATTTGCTTAGTTCAAAGGAGAGCTAGATATCTTGGCCACATACTCAAATTAGTTGCATCATAAACTCATGCATTATATTAGCTTAGTGATTTAGCATGCATCTATTAACATCTATGATCATTATTTTAATTATAATGAATTTAACTATTAAACATAGATCCATGTCTCCACATATTAGTTTTATAATGTGTCTGAAAGATTCCATAATGAGCTCATGCCCACTCTACTATTATTTTGATATGTAGCAATGTGGATATAATAGGTTGCTTACGAGCTAGAGATTAGGGTCAATATATTGATCATCTAGATATTCATTAGTTCAATTTACAACTTTTACTTTTGGAGTAGTAATTTTGTTTTTTTGAAGTTTCATAATGTAAGTTGATGGACATTGTGTTATGTTGGACATTACTTTAACACACCCATATTTGCATCTTGTATATCTCTTATGATGGACTTGGTTAATGGATATTATGATTTGTACATATGGTGATGTATGCTTGTCATTATAATTTGTTTTTTTACCATGTATATATTAGTATATATTTGTAAGTTACCTATTCTAGGGTGAACCAACACTTAAATAATTTGGGAAATAAGATTGTTAAGGGTTTTCACTCGTTGTACACTGTATGCTAGGAGCGTGATGATTACATTATGGAATTACAGCTTTTAATATAAGATCAAGCCCAATTAGTGAAAGGGTATCTAGCCATGTGCCTTGAATGTATATGGGTTATCTTGCACAAGGGATTTTACATAAGAAAATTTTTCTAAAAAGTCAACTAGTGAGACTGAGTTACAAAAAGAAAATTATCTTAAAATATTTTCAACGAAAAGTGTTAATGGTAATGAATTTAAAAAGTGAATGAATTGTTTTCTTATTTTTGTAATTAAAAGGGAAATTTTTATGCATTTTCTTCGTTAAGCGTACATACGAGACCATTATTTAATGTTTCATTTTATGAACTACTAAATAATACAATGTTGATGATCTCACACCTTCATGAATTTCGATGCAAGAAATTTACTTTAAATAATAAAAAATGTAGTTTAGAAAACTTTGATGCAAACTATGATTGGGATTATTTTTTGGTTTTTTATAAAAATTAATTTATTTCATACGATATCTAATTAGACCTAATTTGATTTAGCTACTATAGTCAAAGTGCTTAACTTTGAGGTGTGTCCATTGGCTGACACCTTTACAATGTGATATATTTTTTGCTACTGATATGCATCATCTTTTTGTAACTAAATAACAAGAGGTTTCATAAAAGAATGACATAGTACAACATTGAACAAAAATGGTACATAGGCAGTGTACTTGTGTGATACAAAAATCAAATAGTACCATAGAATTAAATTTCTAATAACTTAAGTGATGTCCTGTACAAGCACGATCTAGTGAGATGCACAATAGTGATAATATGATATTATAAACTTTATATTCTCAAAGAATATGTATATGTGTAGTGTCAAGAAACAAGAATGTTGTGTAACGATATCTAGAATGAATGGAATTTGCCTGAATGTAATGAACCTAACTAACACGAAGGGGTTAATGTTTAAATATCAGTAGTAAGGTTATTCATGAAATGTACCTGTCGAATCTGATTACTAAAGAAGTCATCTTCAAATGATGATGTCCATATTTTAAATGTAAATAAGCACTAGTCAAGCTTTGCTAGTATTGTAATTGAAGATTATCATGGCTTATTTTTGAGCTTGCATAGCATATAAGAAAAAACGTTTTAAGAGGAAGAAACAATATATGAGAAAGATTAATCCCTTTGTAAAGTTTTTTCCTCAAGTATAATTTCATCAATTAAATAAACAAGAAGTATTATGTTTCAAGGATGAGAAAGTGGACAAAACCAAGGAAGAAAAGTAATAATAGACAATGAAGATTAACATATGAAAGAATAGAATTTCTTTAAAGATTGTCCTAGCGATTTGATAAACCAAATTTTAGTAAATTGTTTTAAGAAAATAGATAAAACTCAAAGCCATATATCCAAATTGTAACTACAAATGAATAACATGTTAGAAATTTAACATAGTCAAATAGCTCACAAATGAAACCATGTGATATTTTAAAATTAACATGTTGTTGCCAAAAGATATATATGTTAATCTATAAGAGAAATATATAAACAACATCAAATACAAAATTTAATGTTTTTATCTCCTTTGGCCATGCTTTGCTAATGTATAAACTTATGGTGCTAGTAATTGGTTGCACAATGTATTGTAATCAGTCTAATGCTCTCCCCTAACCAACTAAATCATGGCATGGTGTGGTAGTCCTATCAGATCATGCGACCAAATGCTCTTAACTAGATAGGCTCATCACATGAGACAACATCACAAAGCTCTAGGAGTCCATAGTAACAACATGTACTCCCTAACCAACATAGACTTTTCAATGACCCAATATTAAGCACTACCAAGCATCCTATTTGCAAAACTAAGGTCAAACTCCCCAAAAAATTCATCTAGGTTTACTAAAGAACTTACACCATGACTGACATGACCCCCTCATGACATATCGCAAGCTTCACATGCAAATATAAGACAAGGAGATACTTAGTCTAAAAAATCAAAAGAGTTTAGCTATGTTTACAAGTTTCATTCTATTGTTCATGTCCTACCATAATGTCTACTTTGCACAAGATAGAATTTTAGGCATTTCTTAGAATTTTCTTGCAATTGTAATATACATCATATTCATGCTGTGATACTCGAGTTGAAATTATATATGTTATCAATCAAGTTGTCATTTATTATATGTAAATTACTACTTTAAAAATTCTTTGTAAAACCAAGTAATTTAATTTCTTTATAGTGTAAAGTCTTGGTTCTAATCACCTAACAAATCAAGATGCTATAAAACATTAAGATAGACATCGACCAACAAAGGTAGTGAAATATGCCAATAAATAACACTAGCATTCATAGCTTACATAAATTGAAAGGAGTGCCTTGACGTTTTTATTATTGACTTGTTATCAATTTTAATACAATTTTATCATCTCTTTTTAAAATGATTATATAAAAGATGAACTTGTCATTTAATAGTTTGAATATTAAATAACATTCTTTTTACTAACAAAAAGCCTATTTTCAATACCTACTCATGTAACCAAGAAAGCATTTCAATTCAACACACATTTAACCATAATTCTACACAACCGTGTCTTAGTTAAGATAGAATAAGTACTAATAACCAATATTCAAAAGCTATCTTTTGATTTTAGATATAAATCCAATAAGAATTTGCACTTGGTAAGCATGAGTTCCTGATATTCCATCTTACATTCTCATGTATTACTTTAGAAAAGAATATGCATGGGATTTTAACAATATTTGATAACAACATAAATAAAAAAGTCCATCACAAGCTCAGAAATTACTTGAAGTCATGGGTAGAATGAATTTGTCAACATATAGTAAATTCTGTGGAAAGGGGATTAGTGGACCAATGCCATAATCATTTTCCAAGATCACCACATGATAATTTAGCAATGCAATCATATTTATCTTTATAATAATTTTAACTATATTTAATGTGTACCCTCAAGGATCATTATAGCTAGTAATCTTAGTAGAGGACCCATCCTCATCTAAGTTTTCTTCCCACTTCTTTCCCACAGGTGTCACTTCTTCCTTTTTTATTTCTCTTGACTGTCCTTCTTTCGTGTTCTTATGGCTTGGTTTTGTTCTAAAATTTATAAAACTCACAAATTAGGAATCCTTAAATAAGTGGATTTTCCTAACAACTAAAAAGGGTTTTATCTTATGCACAAAGCTCACTCTAATCAAAGGTCAACTATTCCTAGATTTTAAGAAGTTAATGCACATTGTTATGTTGTATAACCATGATTTAATGTGGATAAAAAGAATTTAAGGCTTTTCCATTTAGGTATTTTACTTAATCTTACCAAGAATTCTTGTAATACATCATCTCATAAAAGAAGGCATTCACAATAGAACTATCCTCAGTTCATTCACAATAGAACTATCCTCAGTTCATTCCAATTTAAAGTTCAAGTTCAAAATTAAAAATAATTTCTTAACATTCAAAATTTAAATATATTTCAATTTGATATTCTAATTTTAAATGGCACAAATAGGAAACATATCACAACTAAAGTACAAATAAGTAGAAAAAAAATTGTATTGTGACATCACCCCCACCTTAAATTAGACTTCATCCACGAAATTTGGAAAATTGTTTTTACCATTTGTGGGCATTTTAGTCTTCGCATCCTTAATGGCTTTATGAAATACATATATCTCCTTCTTATTGCATGTTTTTTAATAGTATGATACAAGGTTTCCCTAATAACTTTTTCAGCTCATTCGCCGTTATAATTTTGTAGGTTCAACGAGATAGTAGTCATTTCATGCCAGGAATGGGATCATTAAGGTTAGTATATTTGTTCGATGATGTTTATTCTTACATGTTATTTAATTGTTAGTTAAGCTATTATTTGCTTTCTTGATTATTAGTATATTTGTTAACTTAATTGTATTATGGTTGAATATTATTGTGGACTTTAGCATCTATAAGTTTATATTTATTTTTTTACTTGAATTACAATTCTTTTTGAGCATTTGATTTTTATGATTTTTACATTCGTGATGATAGACTTCAATAATTCTTGGCTATGTGATAATGTTGGTATTTCAAAACATATGAACACATTTGTAGTTTCATGATGTGAATTTTGTTTTAGCTAGTAGTTTAACAAAATTGCTAAACAAATATTGTGTGATGGATATGAGATTTCATTATACAAAATTAGAGTAATGATTGCACATTCTTTCAATAAAGACATGGAAAATGGAGAATAGATGGTCAATGAATGGAGAAGAAGGGGCAAAGTTGCAGAATAGGTCATGAGGTCAATAAAAAAGCAATATGAAAAATTCCTTCTAGGTGAAAATAGAATTAAGTAGTCTAATTCATAACAAAATTTAATTTGTTGCCTTACTTAGGAGGAAATGTATTAGAAAAAAATAGATTTTAAAGGGTAAAGGGAAGGGACTTCAACTCCAGATACATCAATTTATCCATCATGGACAAAAGATATAAGATTTCTATCAATAAGTAATTGTAGATGAGGATATTGGATTAATAAAGATTAGATAAGCAATGAGGGTATTCAATATTTTCAAGAGATATTATCCTACTTCAATGAGAATTACCAAAAAAATAAATGGTTCCAATAATTAATGGTTAGCAAAAGGCATCAAGCTCACACACATTAAGAGTGTACAAAATTCCATAGAAACACACATCTTAATGATGTTAGGTCTACCAAAATGAATCATAAAATTGTAAAACAATGGCCAATGAAAAACTCCTCTAAATAGGTCCTAACAATCCCTTAAAACTGTTTGAAATGGCCATCAAAAAACTCCTTTGAAAAAGTCCTAACAACCCCTTTGCTTCAGTTGGACACTCAGAAGACAATAACCAAACTATTTGACGAAAATGGTTAAAAAGAAAGAACATTGTAACTAAAATAAAGGTGCTTAAATGCAAATAATGGTCATTGATTTTTTCAATTCAACCAGAATGTGAGCAAAATTCTTGAGAACCAAGTATGAGAACAATCTAGAAAATTGACATGAAATATGAAATGGTTGGTAATTCCTTTACATTATGTTGAATGCTTAAGCTATATTCTTCTACATAAGAAGCATAATTTTAGGGTGATACTAATATGTTGGAATTCAATTTAACTTTCCAATAAGTAAGAAACTTTAGCTAAACTAAGGATTTTGATAAGTAATGTAGAGATAATCTAATAGATTTGAATTATTCCCATTACTAGAAAGGGTAAATTTGAAAAAAAAAAGTATTCTTTTATAGTACATATTTAATCACATTCCACCTTTTGCCTCTCCAATCATGATTTCTTGATTTCAATTATCTTCTTAATGTATTTTCTATGATCATCAAGATGATCGCACCTACTTCTTCTTGTCCTTCACAATTGTTAATAGTGCTTAGAAATGTTTGGAGTACAAGTTGGTAAAAACCACCAATATTATCACGACATAGCATAGTACAATTTATCCATTTTGTTGTTTGAAAAATCTTTTCAAACTTGGATTACTAGATGTTGAAAGCGTGGACGATGGGTCAATTTGAATGAAAAATTTGATGCTTAACATTATTGTTTATTTTTTTCCTTACTTACCTATAAGGCATACTTAAAACATCACCTCACCAAGTTAACCATTAAGACAATATCAATTCTTTGCAATTTGCAATTTCCCTTCTCATGTATAGCTACAAATTTATGTTTTATTATACATAACAACACAATTCAGAATTTGATATTTCCATCTGATACATTTCAATGAATTCTCATGTCATTGGCAAGGTAGCAAGTTATAAACAGTGAATATAATTAAGGCATTATCCAATTTTGGTAGTCTCCATTATTTTGCATTAGAAAACTTTAGATGGTAGTTTCGTAGATTAGTTTACAAAAAGTTGACAATGATTGACATTGAATATAGCCCTTGTAGCTATTCTTGCAAATTTCTATGTACACCATATCATGCATAGCTGCAATGTTTATGTTGGCTAAAAGATCTATGCCAGTACACTAAGGCATTTGTGGCAATATTGCACAACCATTTAAATTTGCTACTAAACTTGTGAATGGTGAATGCATAAGGAAAAGAATCAGTGAGGATATTATAGTGAACAGACATAATGTATAACTAGATTCAAAAGTTGTCAATGTAATTAAACATATCGCATTGTCATCTTTTTGTCTTAAAAAATAACATGATAATGAGCCTTGAACAAGATTAGAAAAATTGGAACAAATTAGAAGGCCATCTATTATGGTACCTGCTAGGTATAATAGAGCATAGTCCAATTGTGGGTTCACAATTTTGAGCCATTTCTTATATCATTTGATGAATATATTAGTTTTTTTTGGCTAGATTTGCTAACATTATTAATGTCCTATCAACCAAGGGTACAAAACTTTATAAAATAGAATATATGTGCAAGATATTTGCCCTAAAAGTTGCATGAAAAGGGTCACTATTATTAACCTACCACAGATGTGTCCACCCTTCGACTTTGTGAACCAATGGGTTTGCTCCTTACAAATGAAATGGTTCTTACAAGAAGAAACATAGAAGAGTTGTATATAATTAAGTAGACATATGAAAAGAAGCAAGAGCCAACAAATTTAGATTCCTCTTCCCCTCATATGGTTGCCTTAATCAATAAAGGATTGTCTTGCTTACTTCAAAATTGTGCTACAAGTAAGAAATTAACAATAGTTAAGAAACTAATGGGAAAGATGACAGAAAATGATGAACTAGGGTCTAAGAATGAAAATTGAATAGAAATTCAATTAGAGGAGTAGAAAATTGGAAGAGAAACTAGAAGTATATTACGTTTACCTGGATTAACTATAATGAGTTCTCCTTAAGGGAAGAAGAGAAAAAACAAGCTATATTTGACTTATGGTACAAGATGGAGACATTGTGAGCACCTTTAATAGTGATGAGGTGTACTCTTCCTCTAACATTTATTATGAGAAGCAACACATACAAAGTTTTCTTAAATATAAAAAAATAGTTGTGTGCAATAAGCTAAAAGAAGAACATGCAAATTTCTAAGGCTTATGTCAACATTTATATCTTAACAATGATAATTATTTAATTGAAGTAAAAACTATTAAGGTGGAGCAAGCAAATGTTATAATTCAAAATAATATGTTAGCTCATTAACTGAAAGAGTTTAAACGAATTCATGCACGTTGCCATATTTTATTCAAATTATCTTATCATCAATTCATGTACTATTTCAATGGTACCTATATCAAATATAATAATATTTTGAAACATGGTACATGCAATGTTCAAATTTTTTGTTTTGCCATCTTAGCTCATCAACACTTAAGAAGATCACAATGTATTGCTTTATTAGGGTTCTTAATAATATTTATTTGAATTATGAGTAAGCAGTTATTCAATATTAATTATAAAAAATCACAAAACCATACTTAAATCTGTAAGACATGTGATTATAGGAAGATTAATGGAGTTGCTGCACTTAGAATTGTTTTGAAACCCATTCATCCTCATACTCTAGGGTGGTGGAAGTATGGTTCATCATGCCTAATAATTATTTATGGATTACTCTTATTTTATTCACTAATAACAAAAGTGGTAGTTGAATATCATACATATTTAGTTAGTGGACTATAAAACAAACCTAACTTATCCCTTGGGCTTTTTAAAAGCAATAGAGTAGGATAATCTAAAAAAATATTTAGAGAATCTAAAACTTTCTCATCATCTAAAACACCTCAAAAACATGAGCTAAGTGAGAGAAGAAATAAAACATTATTGGACATGGCTAGGTATATGTTGAATGATTATATTGTTTCAAATAATTTTTGCTCTAAAGTAATTAATAGTTCGTGTTAATAAGTAATAGTGCTCTTATAAGATGTTTACTTCATGTTTCCCATTATGAATTATTATATGATACAAAAATAAAAATGTCTCACACGGAATTTTTTAAATACTTCTTTTTATTAATGGATAAAAGAGTCATATAAGCTTGATCCTATACCTGATGATGGAATTTTCTTAGGATGCTACACAAATAGTAAGTCATATTGAGTACTGAATAAGACAACTTAGGTTATAAAGGAACTATTCATGTGTGCTTTTATAAGTGTTCTAATTGTTCATATAGTAGTCAAATGCTATTTGATAAAATTTAGAAGCTTAAAGAACTAAGTGTTGATGATGAGCCATTGCATAACAAAATTAAAATAGAAAGTTATAGAAGGACATGGCAAAGAAAATAGAAGAGAATAGTAGGCCATTGATGTTCATTTTTCTTGGAGTAGGACTATTACATATTGCTTTCATGGAAACTCACTCATTTCATATACTTAACAAAAGAAAATTTTTAGTTTTTCTAACTTCACTGCAATGTAAAATCATACTAATTAGTTTTAAAACTCAAGTTCTTTTGATTTGGTAAAAACATTGAGATTATGGCTTACACTTCAACAATGTACCAATCTGGTACCCAACTGCTAGTGTTATATTCCTATAAAAAGATCTAATTGAACATTGCTATACCAAAAACATTGACTATAAGAACCACATCAATTGAGATCATGTGGAGAAGAAAGATAGTCCTCTAGTTGTTTTCACCTAGTACTCAATCTAAAAAAAGTTAACCATTAACACCATCATTAGAATTTGTCTAACCAATGGAATTCACAACCCTTTTGAACAATTCAAAAAGCTGGAGAGCCAACAAGCTTGAATTGAAGGGGGAGTTGAGCTCTTATTTAAGATGGGTTTTTTGCTGTGTGTTAATGCTAAATTTTGTTGAATATATTTTTGTGTTAATGTTGCACATATTTTCAAATATTTTCATACTTTTATATGTAAAATATTGGCATAGTTTTCATTTTATGAAAGCATATGCAATCATTAACTATGGGAGATTATCGACACTAAGTCTTATGAGGTTGGAAATGGAACACAACAACGGAAAGAATCTACTAATCATTTGTGGAAGATTTAAAGAACATGGAATTAATTCTTAATGAATGGAAACGAAAAAATAAACATGTAATGGAAGTTTGGTTGTTGGTGGCATTATTCAAGAACTTCACACAACTTTCAAACAACAGGGCCAATCGATTTAGCTCTTTATACAGTGGCTTGTAAAACAAAGTTCATCATCTACTACTCAAATTAATCAGGTCCTTAAAGCTTTACTTATCACTTTTTTGCATAAAGGATCATACTCTTCCAAGTCAATTATAACATCTTATTAAACTTGCCTCTAATGATCATAAGTAGAGAATAAAAAAAATTAACAATGTAAGTTTGATGTCTATATTGTTAAAGAAATCTTAAGTGAAACTAAAACTTTGTTCCTTAAAATAAACTAAATGAAGAGCTTCAATTTCTACCTACTTTTTGATTTTAGAAAATAATGTGTCTCATCATAATTGTGTGGTCTATGTTCTTTCAACATTTCCCAAGCTATATATAGTTAGTATTATTTGTCATATATGTGTTATGGTATCATCATACTAGTATGACCACCATTCTCACTTAAATAAACTAATTAAAACATTATCATGCATCACAATACTAGATATTAGATATGGATAAGAGAACTTATTGTTTTGAGTATTCAACCATTCCATGCATCTTACAATATGAAAGCATATGATGCACATTCTTACAAAGAATATTTTTAATGACTTGGGAAAAAATTAAGATGTAGTAGAATCACACATAAATGATCCAACATCATATTTTTATGATTGACACAAGCCTAGAACTATGACAAATAAATCATAACTTCGTATGACAATGATTTTACATATCATACACATGCAATAAATTTATTCTATATATAATACCTCACTACTAAATAAAACATAACATTGTGCTAGCATAATCCATATATAATAGTTGCAGAAAGTGTATAAAAGCCCAAGAGACTTACAAATTTGTGCAAATTTTCATTCTATATATTTGATCCCCCTTTTCGATGTGTATGATCCTTAAACAACTTCAACATATGCGATTCTTAATTTGATTATTTTTATAGAATTATTATGCTTGTACATGGAAATGTTTTCAAAACATGAGAAGTTTTTTAATTATGTGTGATGTACATGCATTAACCTTTACAATATCCAATATCATACTTTTATGATATGCTTTGCATAACAAAAATACATGTGTAGTATATGTAGATAGTTGTATGATTTATTTAGTTCAATTATTTCTAGTATATAAGTTTTTAGTCATAAGTGAACAAAATTAACATTAAAATACTAACAAATATTTAATCATTTTGCAAAAACATTTAAGGGTTTATAACTTATTATATAGGGCTTAATTCATTAAAAAAATATAAATAACATGACTCTTCGTTTAAAAAAGCTAATATTTTCATTTTCTTATCATCAAAGAAAGAACGAGGTGCTAGTTAGTATAGCCATGTAAATGCTTCGGGATATCTTCTCTAAGTAATTCTTTATCATCTTAATTTTGATTATTTTATTTTAATCTTCATATTTCAAAAAGGTTGGTAAAATCTTCACTCACATTTTAATTTTGATCATACCAATATTATTATTTTTTCATAGTAAATTGTAAAAGTGTTATAAAGAACATATCTAGTTGCATTTGCATTGACTTTTTGATTTTGTTGTGAGTTCCCTTCGTGCAAGCAATTCTACCCCATGTGGATCGATTTGTTACACTGTGGTCTCGTAGTATTTATCTGACAACCATTTCTACTAAAACAAACAAGGCATCGTTATTGTACATCATGATATTAGATGTTAGAAATGTTGGAGACAGAATAATGTTTTGTGAAATCAACCATTTCATTCATCATACAAATTGAAGGAATCTTTTATACATTCTTTCAAAGAAGACTTAAAGAGATAGGATGAAATTAAGTTATAGTACAATCATACATAAATGTTCCAATAGCATATGCATACAGTTGCCACAAGCTTAGAACTATGACAAATTATCATGATTCATATAACTATCATTTGAATGTCATAACATGCAGTTCATTTATCCTAAAGATCATAAGTCAATGCTAAAAAAGAACTTACCATCACACTATTCAAACTGTCGTAGTCATATAAAGTGCATAAAATCCCTATGGTGTTGCCAGTTTTTTAAATATTTCATTGTAGAAATATGATCCACTTTTAAGAAGTACACACTCCTTAAAGAACTTGTACATCTGTGAGTCCTATGGGGATTAAACTTGTATGAATGTATGATTAGTAACATTTTGAAAACCTAAGAGTTATTAATAAAATGTGATTTGCTTTCATCATACTTTACAATGCCTTATATAATACTTGTATAACATGTTTTACATAGTAAAAATACTTCGGTTGTATAAACAAAACTTTCGGTGATTCATTTCATTCACTTATCACCAATTTATGAATGTTTAATCATGATAGCATAAGCATAACATGACACTATTAATAACTTTTTGCTAACATTGTAAAATAGCATTTTTAATTACTATAACTTCTAAAATTGGGTTTAATTAATTAATAAGGATGAAGAACAAGCATGTTTGTTGCTACAACTTTGTGAATTTGCTAGGATATATTCTCCAACAAATTATTTGTCGTCAAAACTACATTTTGAACATCCCTGGTCTTAATATTTAATCTTTGTTGGTAATATTTTGTGTTTAGTAAATTATGAAAAGCTTTGTAACAAAGTTGTTTATTTGTCTTTCTTGTCTTCATTTCAGTTTGCTATGAGGCTCCACCAAGAATGCCACTATTCTTATTCTGGATGATCTTGCTACACTATGATTTTAGCTAATTATTTTACCACCCACAAGAAACTAAATCTAAATATCTCTCAATGTACCAAGAAATGAAATTGTACGAGCTAGAATACTAAAATAATGATAAAAGTCAAATACTTCTAGAGCTATAAACTATGATATAAAAATTATAACTATCAAATTCTGAAATAACATTATAATCCAAGTCCAACTTGAAGTGAACATAAAATGTAAATGCTAATGTTGAACAATAATAATTTGGTATACTCTAAAATCTACTAAAAACTATAACTTATAATTATGAATAAAAATAATAACTATATTATTCATAATTATAACAAGCAAAAATAATATCAACTAGTAGATGAACAAATTGTGAAAATCCAAAGTTATATTTTGAAACAACTTCTAAGTCACTAAATCTTCAAACATATAAGGTGGGAGTGCGAGATGAGAGCACAATAGGAAAACCCTAAGTCATACTTTAAAAAAAACATGTAGCAAAAAGTATGTATATATATATATATATACCCCAATTTATAGTAACAAAGTCTACTTAACATTACATGTAAAATGTTATTTCATGTATCTCAAACTACTATGCCAAGTTGATACAAAGCTTTAAATAATTTTAGCATTATTCAATTGAGTGACAAGTGAGAAATGATGAGGCAAATGTAGGGGGCGTTGGATAATAGGTGATAAGTAAAGAGATCTATGTTTTTATGGAGAATTCATGGTAGTCTATCAATTAACAGATGGAGCCTGAATGTAATAGTATGGTCTACATAAATTTAGATTCTTAATTTAAAATTTGGGATAAATAAATTACTATTATAAGTGGGACATCGCTCCTTTAACTTCCCTTTTATTGAGATATTTGGCAAACCCAATAGTTTATTCCTAAATTAAATGAAATACATAACAACATTCAATTGAGAATAAGAAATTATGTTTGAAGAAGAGAGAATAGGGAAAATGGCTAATTATTCAAGCTAACATTGACAAAGAAATTCCCATATGGGTTTCCTAGTATGGAAAGGAATAGTAAGGCTCTTAATAAACATGACATCTGAAGTGATGTTAATGTTTGATTGTTGAGTAGCAAGCATGTCTTCATTACTTTTTAGCAAGAAGAGGATATTCTAATTTGTTGGCTTCATAAGTTGTTGAAGATTTTCAAATAAGAATTTTCATGTCACATCAAAATTTTAATCTCATACTAAACTATCCCAAGCTCTAGCAGGAGTCTCTTTTGTTCACTTAACTAATAAATCACTAAACAAGGTGTCACCATATTCCATAGCTATGGTAATGGAGAGCCTAGTGAAAGTGCATGCTACAACTCTAATTCAAACACATCCAATGGTAGCTGGAGTTTTTGGCAAAGAAGTTCTAGTAAAAGAAATACCAAAATGGATCAGAATTATGTACAAAGGAAGTAATTCAAAGGGATTCTAGCAAAATACCTAACTACTACTTGATTTGTTGTAAGAAGGGTCACCCTTCTATTCATTACAAACACAAAATAAGGAATTCAGAAACACAAAGACTAATTGTATTATTGTAAACTCCAATTAAATAGAATTAGTGTAGCAATGGCAAAGACGAACCTAAATGGGATCTAATGCATCCATTAACAAAACCTATGACATCCTATATTATAATGTTAAGTAGGATAATTCTTTATACCCAAGTCCTAGTCAGCCTAACAACTCTAATAGTTGTGATATCTAAAATGAAGCTTTAAACAAAGGGGTGGATAGCGACAAGGGCAAATTTAGTTTATTAAAAATTAAGAAAAATATAACCTTAAACAAGATCTAAAATTATTGCTACTTTTATGAATGGCTTCATGTTTGAAAATAGGCACACAACAAGTCTTTCTTGGAAGCATTGTAGTAATGTTGTTAAAGAATCCATAATTTTCAAAACCTATTGAAAATAATTGACTTACATAATGAGTCAACTCTAGATTAATACAACTTCATGAAGTTGATTTTACCTCAACGTAGGCTAAGACATTTAAAACAAGTACAATGAGAGTTTTTTAGTATAAGGCAAGTTTGAAAGGGAGATAAAGAAGCTAAAACTCTTTGAAAATTATCGATAAAACAAACATAAATGGATAACACATTTGTTTGAAACATAAAAGTGGTCATGAACATGAGTTGAATCTCTAAACAAAAGCATCTAATTATTTTCCAAATGTCACGCTAGTCGTTCTACTAGAACTAATGTCATAAGAAAAGAAGTTACCACACTTGATTGTGCCATTTTGATTTGAACTTTTTATGGGGAATTCTTCCAACAAATTCAAGTTGCTTTGGAAAGGTAGCATAAAATATCATAAATTATATCATAATGAACAATTCATTTATCTTCTCAATGTTAATTGTACAGGCCAACTACTAGTATTACTATATATTATTATATGCTAAGTCTATAAAGGTAAAGAGAAGGACATTGTGGAATGATTTAACCTTAATTGCAATAGATCTCACAAGCCTATTAATAGTTGTAGGAAACTTTAATGTTATTGCTACCTTGAATGAATATAAAGGTTCATCTACTCCTCCTTGGGTTGTGATGAAAGAGTTTAAGGATTACATAAAGCAAAGTGGCCTAAAGGACCTCCCTTTCTGGGTTCAATATTTACCAAGGATGGAAAAAGAAAAGGAATGTGGGTCTAGAAATAGAATATCAAAATTTAGTTAATAAGTATTGGAGGGAAACATATCCCTTAAAAAATGTAAAAAATCCATTAAAAATAGAACAAGTCACTCACCTTCATTACTCTAACATCCAAAAGATCATGAATCAAGAACTAAGAAATTAATGTACTAAAAAAGTGGTCCACATATTGAACATTTTATAGAGTGGTGGAGAGTAATTTTGTAATTTGAACAAACCATTTTGATATGGAACAAATAAATTTAAGACTGGGAAGGTTGGTGGAATGCCGAGATTAATCGAATAAAACAATATTAACATAGTAACATCTTGATATCACACAAACCTTCTACTTTTAGACATATTAGTTCAATGCAGTCTCATTGCCATGCCAAGATTGACACTTTTTCTCCTCATTATTGTTTATATCCTCACCATTTCGTGGTTGAGACTTGTTTATTGCACATTAGTATGCCTTTCATTAGTTTGACAAGTTTTTACATCTACAAATTAGTTTAACCATTTTAAGATCAATTAACATATTTTTAGATATTTCCATTTTTAAATTCTATATAGACATCCTTAGAGTAGTCATTTAATTCCATCGATACCAAATTTCATTCAAAATAATTTTAAAAATTCTTTGATTGTGTTTTAAACTTTATTTGTTGTGACATATTATCTACAACTCTATGTCGCCATTATCTCCTTCATCAATAAATTTACTGTCACCCACACTAACTCTCACGGCTTGCTCGACCCATGCTAACCCATCGAACTAGTTATCGTTTTACCCATGATGACCCTATCATCCAATGATATCAATCAACATGGGTAGACCTGATGAATCAAAATGTTTGACTAGTCAAAACATGCTAAGCCATCACGCACCTCTCCACTAATGTGAAATTGATCACATGTCCAACCACCTCATCAATCATCAAAAAATAGCATGAAACATAGGGACAGTTTAGGAGCTCCTTATATAAATCAATTTTATAGCTGTTGACATTAGTAAAATTAAAAATATTTCATTTATAATTGATCATTTCTTTTGGAATTTTGAAAAACCCATTAGAATTCAAAATTATGTCACATTGTTGCTGAAGTGACTTTTGCATTCCTATGTTATCAAATTACTATTGTTCCCTCGAGCTCTCTATAAATAAGCATACTTACCATGTTGTACATAAAGCCATTTTTTATACAAGTAATGAAGGGCGACTACCAATCTTATTTTATACGGGAGTTTAATGTGCAAATAATCTGATGATGTGATTTCAAAAGTGCCTTTGGAAAGAGAGTGATCGGGAAAAAGGGTAAATCTTGACCTATTATCCACATTCAAAAGTGCCTCAAAATCATTAAGAAAGTTCTTAAATGCTTTATTTCAATTTTTAAAAAATTTACTTATTACACCCAACTTTCTAGTTTATGCATATGACCAATTGATTTCTTATTCGACATTTTAGCAACTCCACATTTGTGCACACCTTGCCACATCACCAACATGAGCACATAAGGTGTGGATGTTAATGCTATTGAGATCTCTTATGTTAAAAATTAGTCTAAGTCATTCGCTTTTAAAAAAGTACATACTTATCTAGTGAACCAAGGATTTATTATTGTAAATATAAAACATCATAGGTAGACCCCTTGTATAGATATATGACTTCAACCTAAGCACTTCTCAATTATCTATTAGATAAAATAAGTTTTAATATATCATCTTACATTAGCATGAAATAAGAGAATGATTAGCATTAGAAACTTACATTATTTTTTAATTTATCATTAAATAATTAGGTTTTAATTCTATGTAGTTGCTAAGTACTATATATATAATGTTTATAAGTTTCAAGATACAACATTTTTTTGGGACTATCACTCGTTATTATATTTCAAGCTCTTTTAAATTTGTTTTCTTTATGATCCTAATTTATGAACTTGTTTTGTACAAAGGCAGCATTAACTTGAAAGATAAGAAAGGTTAATTTTTTTATCGTGGATCTCTTCCCATAACATACCCATCATGTCTCATGTTTGCTTTTAGAAAAAAACAATTATATTATTAGAAAATTTGAAGTAAACAAACCAAGAAGATGATATGCTTAAACAAAAAAAAATATTATCCATGGGTTGTTTGTTAATATTTGTGAGGCATATACTAAATTCTATTTCAACATTTCTTTTAATGAATTTGAATGCCCATCAAAAAGGTAGAGATCATGAAAAAGACTATGAATAGCTTCCTAAGGGGAAAGTTGAGAATTTCACAAGAATCATTAAGCTGTTTATGTCAAAATGTGTACTTCTATAGATGAAAATCATTTAGGATTGAAGGAACTAATTGATATCATAATTTTTTGCACTATTAAACTAAACTAGATGCTACTAACTAATTAATTATGATGAGCCAAATTTATAAATGATAACTACATCATTTGGAGCACAATATTCACTATCATAGATAGAAAAATCTATGGTTGAATTTATAGATATGGTGCAAGTGCATACAAATACCAAACTTGATTCAAGGTTCCCAACTTAACCAATTAGTAAATTAGGCACCTTTAGAAAACAAGTTGCATGGAATGTACTCAGAAGCATGTTCTTCATATCGAAATGAAGAAAAAAGATCTGAAAATGCCAATTGTGCCATCATGAACTCTTTATTGGCTTTTGGGAACTTGATACATGGTTATGCCTTTCCTAGAATAGGTGCATAGACTCAATATTTAGTTTGCCTCCTAGTGTCATTGCTATCATTGTGAGGACCCCTTAAATCATGCTTCTACTTATTGCCCTATTACAAAAGAAGGTATGGTCTTTCTTGGCCATTACATTGGCAATTCAAGTAAAGACACATTACATCCTAAATATTTTAAAGAATTGGTGGCACCAAATCATTGGGAGCTCAATAAGATATGATGTGCTTCAAACATATCTATTTTTATTATGCTAGAAATTTGGAAAGCATGGAATGCAAAAATAGTCACGAAAATAAGTGAATTAAGGAATAAACTACCAATATTCTATAGTTTTCCTCTAATGCAAACAATGAAAGAGGATAGGCTCATGGTTTAACTATGTTTGCCCCCTTTTCCCATTTTAGGAAAGTAAATGTATAATGTATCATTTAAGTTTTGGGAATTTCTAATTAAAAACATACTGAAGCTTAATGTTAATGGAAGCACAAGTAAGAAATATCTATAGTGAAAGGTATCATTCAATAAAATAAAGGTAATTCAATTTATGCCTTTGTCTTTTTCGATAGTCATACCATGGCCATTGAGTTAATAATGAGCACTATTATGAAAGCATTGGAATGATGCCAAAGTAGCAACCATACTACAATGGATATTAAACATTACTACATTATATTAATTAGCAAGACCCAAGGGAGTCAAATAATATTAAAAATTCATTTATAATATTCAACAAATTAAGTTGGAGTCCATAACACCCTTAATAAAATGGAATTCTCATCATAAGAAGCAAAATAATCTAGCATGAAGATTATAAAAATAATTGGGCAATTGAAGAATGTCTAAATAATGGAAGCATGTAGTGTTTCCCTTCAATACAAGGCACTTATAAATTTGGAAAAAACATGCCTACCTTCCATTTACTTGAAGCATAATTTCTAAGACGCTGATGTCATAACAAATTCAATGATCAAAACAAATTATCACATTATATAGTGATATTTCATTTTCATGCTTCCTATATTGGATCGTGGATTAAGTTGGATAAGTCTAAACAAAGGTTCATTAACAACTATGTAGTGTTACAAGGTACAATTCACAAAAGTGACTTTTAGATTTGACTGAATGCTGCTTCCATCAATAAAAATGAGGCTAGCATTATTATGATTTTACTCTTATCATAGGTGTATGTTTCTAAATCAAACGATCAGACACATGTGTTCACATATAGGATGGACAATAGTGTTCTACGTCATACTAGAATATTCATTGATCATTTGAAGATGATTACCTTATGGTACTATTTGCATAGTTACGTACTCTGACTTGGGTGATTTTGATTTTGTTCTGTTATGATGTAGAGCCAATACCATTTGCAATTACACATAGAATTGCTAGATGAAATGCTGATTTATTGTATTGTACAAATACATGAACATATAACAGATATGATGTGATTCTATTACATTAATCATGCTCCAACTCACGAAACTAATATAACAAAAAAATGACCCATGCACAATGGATCGTCTGTTACATCATTGAAAAGATTGTATAGGATCAAACTTTTGTTTTCCATTGTAGTACTTCAATTACTAAGTAAATTGCACAATTAAAATTTGTTAGACACTCCATACATTAGTGTTGGATTTTACTTTTCTTAAATAGTAATATATATTTTCTCTTCGCAAAAAAAGACTCTAATAAATAGTTGTATAGTGTTCCACCATCAATTGGATGCTCTAACTAAACAAAGAGGTTAATAGCAAGTTCTAGAACTCTTATCACTTAGGCTAACATGTAAGTTCTTGGAGTTCTTAAAAATTATATGTACTCTAAACCATATATCATGGCACATCATCTGTTACACAAAGAACTAAATATGCAATTGTTCATTCATAAGACTAAATATACAAATGTCACTTAACCACAAGTATTTCTCTACCACATGATCAAGGACTCCTATTACAGGCACAACTAGCTATGTGACATGGTGGCTTCCATACAAAGAAAGTAGAAATATCTAACCAATTTATCTCCAATGTGAAGGTCAAAGATCGAAGCACCACTACATATATTTCTCATCTAAATGAAGATGATTTTCTTGACATAATGACATCAAGCCAACCCTTATCTATCACTATCAAGGCATGATTATCATTTCCTCAAATTGGAATAAAGGATATTAAGATTTGTCAACATCAAACTAAATTATTTGAAATTTTTAAGGTTTCATCAACTCTTTACCAATAATCTAAAGTTATCTGACCCTTAATTGAGAGAACCCAAATTTTTCTTCAAATCCTTAATAAATTTTCCATGGTTAAAATAAATTAAATATGTATATTAGGGTTTCATGTAAAGCTACATCAACCATCTGAGGTACCCTTGTGCAACATTTTTATAGTTAGTCTTTGCCTTAAGAAGATCCTCCATAGAATTTCATTATTTTTTTTATCTATTTAGTTTTTATTTGAATCCATATCATAGGCTTCTACCCTTAGGTGTAATATCCAATTTGATGCTACAACAACAACGTTTATGTTAACAGAAATTCAAAGTGACACTCATGCATCGTAAACAACATATCCTCTTACTCTCCTCCTAAAGGCCTTTCTTAATTCACTCACATCCCTCATATCACTATCGAAGAAGTTGACCCATGAACTGAGAGCCTATTTAGAGTTACACATGGTATTACACAATAAACTTCATTATATTAATTGATTAGTTGGTATAAAAAGCTTGCTCAACTCCTTCACTAGGCCTTGCACAATACAAAGGCTTAACCTAAGCTCCCCAACATTCTTCCAAGGCCTTTATCGATTTTGCTACTGGTAAAAACCTTATAAAAAATTTGAATAAAGGCTCACCAAGTTTTATTAACCTCAATCCAATCCCAAAACCTTATATTGATTATTTCATCAATGTAATCTAAATCCAAAACCTAACCTAAAGCTAGGATTGCCTTAGATATGTTTATCTAAATTCATAAGAAGAATATTTGTCACTTTGTTATGCTTATGACATGCTACATAAATGATGTAACATTATTTAGGTTTTCCTAAGGAAATTTTGATTATTTGTGCAAATACAAAATATCTATTTTAACAAGCATGTTATCATGTTATTCCTCCTTTCCCTTTTTAGTTAGACTATATTGATGAATATGTATGGTAATAAGAATATACCACAATTCTATCAATAAAACTATCTCTAATGCAAGACCATAAAATTTTCTCCAAGTCATTAATCACAAAGAGATCATGACTTACAAAGCATATAATCATAAGCCATAGCATACATCACTCAATTAAGGAAACATGATGGATAATTCATTGGTGTGAGCAAAACCTCAGGTTAAAAATTATGAATTAATCACTAAATCATTTAAATTTAAAAAGCATATCATTCAACATGGCTCAATTAAATTCCTTCATATTTTATCACAATCTTGAATATATTTATTCACATGTAATCGTATAAAATTATAGCCTTGCTTCACTTAGAAACTATCAATATCTAGGTGTATAATCTTTTCTATCATCATTCCATGTGAACCATGTGTAGGAATTTGGTAAGGGTATACTTTTGCTCCTTAAAGTCATAAGATCATTCATCCTCCTTTTGCTCATAGGCAATTATTTTTCTTCCTGCTAGTTTCTTAAGGTTGTTCTTTTTACCAATTATGACTTCTGGGCTTCCTAAAATATAACAAAAATAAATCTTAATTCTTAAATGGAGTAGGTTAATATTCATTAGGTCAAGGGATTTACTTAACATACATGTTAAGGTTTTCTAAGCTAATAAAGTAAAAGAAATTATATATAAAAATTCACAAAACCTTAATCCTTCTTAAAAAGATTCAAGAGTGGGATTAGACTCAGCTGATCATATAATTGAAGTCACTAAATACAACTATGAGCAACTTTATCGAAGTCATTTCCAATCTTTTGATTTTTGGCACAATAAATACAATGGCTTGGAACCAAAGCAACTCAATTACAAAAAATATGAAAATAATTTTAAAACATATAGCCGTTGCGCCGGAAAAGCAGAAAAGGAAAGCCGGAAAAGAGAAAACGCTTTTAAGTTTTAGTCCCACATTTCCTGTTGGTAGGGAGAAGTAGCGCATATATTAGTTCTCCTATCTTTTACCTTCAGCCAAAAATATTGGGGTTGGCTGCCCCCAGGTGCGGTTGGGAAGTCAATACCCATCCCGACCTGTTTAGAGCATAACGGGTCAAGTATGACCCGAACCCGATTTAGGAACTATGGCTTGTGTTTGCGCCCTTATAATCGTCCCCTTCGGTTCTCGCCTGGCCGGTTCGGCTTGGTTCCGGTTCGGCGTTAACCGAACCCTTTTTGCCCCCGGTTTGGCGTAAAGCGAAATTTTTTTTTAATTAAATCGGAAATAAAATTTTGAAAGCTTTAACACTTGCGAAAATAGTCGAAAACGCTTTAATAAATAATAATAATTATATTTTTATTTAAACCAAAATAAATATGGTGTAAAATGTTGATTATACAAGTCAAGGATTTGTTTAATCACAACACCTTAAATGTAAGCCTCATACGTAGAGTTGCACTAATACGATATATAAAATCATATGGTACAACCCTTAGGCAATTAAAACTTGTAAAATACATTTATAATGTGCCACACAAACAAAGTTGTAGGTTTTACATTGTGTCCTAAAAGAAAACTTATACACCTCCATAATGGCTGCCACACCATCTGGAGTACCAAGGGCTGCTCATCACGATCAAAGTTGTTGGTAACTTCCTTCAATCATCTTCCAAGTCATTTGAGCTTCATGTCACTCTAATACTGTAACAAATACTCAAGCAAACAATTAGAACAACAATACACTGTTTTGTTATCATCAAATTATCATTTAGGCCATGGGGTTTAACAATGTTTACTCGATATCCTAACATTATAAGAGTATTATTACTATAACATACCGTAGATTTGTCCAATTCTTCATTCATTAACAAACATTACCTCTTACCATAATTGTATGATCTAGTATTCATATATGTATGATAAAACACTATGCACACATTTCTCATAACATAGGCTAATAATTCTCTTGTGCAATAATTATCTTAATTAAACATATTAAAATAATATAGACAAGCATATTATATAATCTTCATTTGACTAGACACAAATCATTAGAATTCAAATGTTTTCCATCTAATATTATCATACTTGTATGATGAATTACATTATGACTATATGACCACAATTTTACCGAAACCAACCTTTGGTTTTCACATTAATGCACTTGTGTTTTTATGTGATAAGATTGGTATGATCACAAATTAGTTTTATGTGCACTTGCACTTGGCTCTATGTCGTACTAGATCTTACTATACAGTGTTCTACAGTTGTATTCTATGATGCTAACTTTCTAAATTAATAGCACGTGAATCACCTTACAATAATGCTCAAGATATTATTATATAATCCAGTTACTATGTCATAGTTTTATGAGAACAAATTCTTTATATTTGAATCCCAGTTGTAATTTGTATCTAATTATAACATAGGATTAGCCAAAAATGTACTATACAGTATTGATTATCAGGCTCGATTTTAGGATTCTCCACTCATCATGCCATAAAACATTTAACCATTGTACTATATGTTTCTGAAAGAAGTAAAGGCTAGAACAACTTAATTGCTCAAAATTTTGTTGCTTTTTATAAGCAAAATGATGGAAAAATAATTTGTATGTGTTATCCAAGAGAGAGGTTTAACAATCGCCCTTTCTTAATTGGAATTTTAACCTCAAAATCTAAAAAACAGCCATGACCATTTGTAAGGAACTTCACTTTTCTCCTTTGTACTAGCCTCTTGTTCAACTTAGCAATTAAAAAGGAAGCTAACAAAGCCATACATAGATTTCTTAGTTATTTAATATTGAACTAAAAAAATATGAATTGACTATTCCAAATATGAGGCAAATGCCTTTAACTAGGATTCTTATGGCACTCCTCCAATCTTATAAAGGATCTTGTAGATATTTCATTAAAGTAGATATCTAAAAAAATATCATGTCTCATGCTAGAGCTTTTAACAATTATAGCATATAGATCATTGAGGCAATCTTTTACACAATATTATTGGGTCATTTATGGATAGGTTATAATTTGGATTCCATTCAAGGTTTAAATGGACCTTGAACTAGGTAACCTTTAGAAAGATCCAATCTTTAGTATGAAAAATATCCAAAATATGTTTATTGTCTTACTTCTTCATTTGATGATCCTACACAACCCACACACTGCCCTTTTATCTATGACTTTTTGTAGCAGTCTATTTTATAAATTTAAGTCTAAAAGTTTTCCTAGCCTTAGCCTCTGTCTAATGGATTCTACATTGATCATGTAAGGCCTCAAAATGTACCATGACAATGACAAATTATTAACTATTGTTACACATAAATTCCACCCATGATAGATTCCTATAGCTGCTTGAGGTGTAAGATTGTGCAATATGCCTTTAAAACTTCTTAGACTAAATCTTCTTATTAATTGTCCACCAACTATAGGGGTGAAAAACTAACCAAAATCTAAGAGTAGTTACCATTGCCTAATGTAAAAGAGTGTTAAACTAAGATGCAAGATTTGCATCATGGTTTAAAATAATCACTATAGCTATCAATATTAAAGTGACCAAAAATCATCCAATGAACTATCTTTGATAATAAACAAGTTGAGTTAAGCTACTAAAAACTATTCCAACATCTAACTAAAATCAAACATAGCCACACTCCATTTGATCTAATCATTAACATGGATCATAGGGTTAGGCCTCTATTGAAAGAATCACCTATCAAAATTCCCATGCTTGTGTAGTATTTTATATCCAAAAAACCTTTTATTCAGTTTTGACTAGAGCTGCTATCTAACATTATGCTCCTTTTGAATAAGGATATATTTAGGACATAGTAGTTCATAAAATGTTTAACTTGAACCATATATAAGGAATGCCACAAAATGTTATTAGTAAGAAATATGGCTTCCATCTCCAAATAAAGGGTGAGGTAGTTGTGTTAATCACATAAGTACTTGGATGGATAATCTACACCACAACCATCCTATATAAGAATTGACCTTAATCGATCTTGTGACGCATAAATGATTATGTGATACAACTTAGCCTATTATAATAAGGTGAATAATTGAGCTAAGCTCAATTTGCTTTCAACTCATCAAAGCTCTACTCACCCAAAATGGATAATAAGTAAATTATAGCCTTTCTTGCTAGCTGACTAAGGGATGATGCAACCATGCAAAAATTAGGTAAACATGTAATAATATCCCACAACACAACTAAATATGAATGATTAATATGATACTAAATCTTTTCCTATTAGTAATATCACATATCTTGTTGTGATCCACTATAATCCTATCACCATTACCAAGATATTAAAGAAGCCATAGAATCTAGCCAAAAGAAGTAATTTTCAAAATTAGCATAAAGTTGCTTGTTTCCAAGCAACTCCAAAACAATCTGTAAAAGCTTAGCTGATTGATCCACACTCTTGGGGTGGCTATTGCTACACTAAGACCATTAATGCTCTTTTTTCAATAAGATAGTTTGCATTCATATTTCCAATCCTCTAATATTTGTAACAAGTTTTTTCCAAGACATTTTAAACACCTCTACCTCTAGCTATGGATCTTACATCTTTGAGGCTGATGTCTAAGGTGGTCCCTATGACACTTACTAATAAACTTGTGTACAATTAATGTAAACTTCTTGCTATAGCTAGCTTTCATATGCCATTCGTTTGAGCAAAATCTAGTTGTCATTGCTCTTTGGGGAAGAATTATAATCCTTCCACGTCTTCCCAGCATCATGATGTTCATTAATCTGTTGCTCCACTTACTCAACTAAATTTGCATGCTCAACCAATTCTTAACATCAAGTAAAATGGGTCACCAATAAATGTATCTTAAGGGAAGTTCTAAGTCCCACCATGAAAAGCTCATAATGACAACTATGTTTTTCTCAAAAACATGTGTAATATAATATACAAATCTAATTTTGTCAACCCCCCTCCAACTCTTAGCCTTGTTGACTTCAGAACAATGCAATCTCCAAAAGCAACCACAAAGTCATCCCAATATATATGAATAATTAGGGTATCCAAAAACATTATATGTCACAAGCCACACCACCAAGTAGCTGCCTCCCCCTTTAGAAGAAATTCAATAAGTGCAGCATTGCACTCTATTAAGCACCCCATTTCATACAACAACACGTGCACATGGGATAACTTATAATTGGCCATTATTCACTAAGTCATACTTACAAATACAAATGGCCTTAACTGCATATAAGATTCTATCAAATGTTCAAAGAGGTACTCAATTTATTTTTTGGTTATCATTTCCCAAGAAGGCTGGTCAACCATTGGCTCTCCTTCGTTATGCTCAGCAGTCATCAAGCCACTCATAGTGACTCTATGTTCTTGACCATCGTTGTTAAAGGAAGAGTAACATCCAAAATTTACTCTAAGAAGAAACTAAAATGTAGAAGTAATACTTAATACATAGAGACATCCTTATTTGATTCACTATAGAAGAAGACTACTTATGTTTTTGGCCTCATAAATCTTGGATTATAATGTAACTCAAATAGAGAGAGCTCAAATGGAAACATAAAACCTTCTCTGACACTGATTTAGGTATTAGTGGAATATCTTCCAATCCATTTCTTGAGCAAAGTAGTTCTTTATTCTAAAGCATCAATAATTAAAACCTCTCTTAAAGTGAGAACAATGAACAAAACTACCATCAGAGTGAGAACAATGAACAAAACCCAAGGTAGGGACCCGACGATGAGACAAACACCAACTCCAAAATCCAAAATATATAAATAAAGACATGTTTTTAAAAGTTTAATCACACCACAATCTCCCCCTTCTCACACGAGAAAATGAATCTTCTGTAGTACCACTATTTCCATCTCTCGATGTAGTGCTTGCAAGACCTGTGATGTAAGCACTAAATGAGATTTTATAAATCTCGATAGATAAATCACAATAACTAACCTAGTAAGAAAAAGAGCTATCAACAATAAAAATAAAACATATGCATCAAGCTAAAACCATACCAGATGTCATATATAATGCCAGATGAAAAATCAAAAGAAATGTTAGTTCCTCATATATTGTGTTATTATCGAGCCTAATTCCCTTTGATTGTTTATCCTCTGGATCCAATCATCATCAATAAATAACCTCCAGCCGGCATCCAACCAAACACATAACACTAGGTAGATATCAGATCTGAAAATCGATACCCTACAACACATGCTGAGCCTAGTGCCACCAGGTAGGTAAGGTACCATACCCTGCAACATATGGTGAGCCTGGTGTAAATCATCATGGAGTCATAACACATAACATATAACACTAGGCAGATATCTGATCCAAAGATCGATACCCTACAACACATGCTGAGCTTAGTGATGAGGATAATGTTATCTAGGAATCCCATTTTATATTTGCCATTTCCAAACATCAATCTAGTTAATTTTTCCATATCAAAAGATCTTTCGTTCCATATTACTTCTTCCCTTTTTATTTTAGCATATTGTATCTTATTATTTTTTTCTTTATCATATGTAACAATATTAATATGCAACATATGCAATAATCAAAATATGGTGATAGTAAGAAAAGTCTGTAAAAATACATAATAATGTGCTACATAAAGGGGTTAAGAATTTATCTATCTGGATTTACTGTACAATTTGTATTGCTCACTTCTTATTCTTCTAGACGTCCTACAAGTCCATAATGCAAACATAATCAAGTTGTAATATGCTTATTAGACAAAAATTGCTTTCTCAAAATTGTTCCAAATAGCTATAAATTCTGCTTTCTAAAAGCTTTCCCAAACAGTCAAAAAACCCAAATAGCCAAAAATCCTGCTTTCTAAAAGCTTTGCCAAACCGCTTTCCAAAACGTGTTTTGTAAAATTCCCAAAAATACTTAATTTAGCTGTTGGCTTCCGAAATAGCTTTCCAAAACATGATCAGTCCATTCACCTAGACTGGTTTTTTGCTATTTTTCTCTCTTTCTCTCTCTCCTGTGGATCCAGCAAAGCCAAAATATTTTGCCAGCAAAACTTGAGATCTCCTGCATCTCCACTGTTCACAGAAAATCTTACACAACCTCAGGTGAAGCAAAAATCACGTTTTCTTAACTTATCTTACGAAATCTCGTTGGCCATCACTGTAGTGTGCCAGAACTCTACATGGTGGAAATTACAGGAACTCTTGCACACTCCAAGAAGGCATTATGAATCCTTGCCAGCCGTCACTTATGGAAATCCTCGCATTCCGCATGCTCTAGCAACCCTTTCCCGTAGTCAGTATTCGTAGAAGTGCTTTCCAAATGCACTTTGTTTCGAATTCTATAACCGAGGTCAAAACCAACTTCCTCGAAGGTTCGTGAACCACATTTTGCATATCACCCCTTCTTAATTTTTTAATTGCACATTTATCCTCCACCCGGAGAAATAAACCTGTGCCGAAATTCTTGAAATTGCATATATACCTAGCACAGCCAACAACTTTAAATTTACAAATATACCTTCTTCAAAAATGAATTGAACTATGCTGAAATTTACAAAATTACAAATATTTCCTCAATATTACAAATCTATCCAAATACTTAAAAATTCATAATTTATTCCTTATGACTCCAAAAATTACAAACTATACACCGTTAGACACCTCAAAGGGCTCTTTCAAAAAAATAAAATAAAATAAAAAAAGGAAGACTGTTACAGTGTATGTAGTGACAATCAACTTAACTTAAGCAAATGTTGCAATAGTCAACATAGATTTAGGAAACTTCATAAAATGAGAGAAAAATAATGGGTTTAATTAGAAAATTCAATATCATAATCTTCCTTGCTATTATTATGGTTATTGCAACCACACTCATTACATGCTTCATTCCAAGTAATAAAGCAATGATAAACCCACCACCAATGTTAGATAAACACGATCTTCCTACTAGCTTGACTAAACTAAATCCTTCCAATAATATGTTGGATGATAATTTGTAACTGTTGGTTGAAGGAAAATCGTTTTCAAACAAATCAACACAAAATGGTGTATTTGAAAAAAAATACAATTACTTATTTAATCCATCATTTATGTTCTTCCAAAAATTATACAATAATATGTACAGAGGTTAATAAAATTAATAGAGCTAAATACACTTATTAATTAAATCAATGAAGATTTTAGCATATCAAGGAAATCTCAAAGTGTAAGAAAAGAAGAGGTTTTTGTTATAGATTCCTTAATATCAAGTACAATTTTCACTATTTGTATGATCTTCAAGCATCAAGTATTTGCAGTGAAGAAGTTCATGCTAGATCCATTGTACTAGGCTATTTGCAATGCATTGATAGATTATGGTTCAGAAAATCACACGAATTATCTAGATTGATGAGTATGCAACAAAAAATGACAAATATCCATATATGGAACGTAATAGGTGCAATTAATAAAACTTTACTTAGTTGGCTAAACAATCTTACCAGTTAGAGAACTTCTATAGATTCACTAACATAACCCTTGGTACCCAAAGAAAGAATGTTTTAATATGATGGAAACTTTAGACTATAAGTTCATTAATGAAACAAGTTAAATGAGAAATGGGTCCTTTCAGAGAATGATTTTTCTTTCAGGTTATACTTGATGAAATGTAGTTAACTCAACATTTTGTAACACATGCAGTTAGGACCAATTTTTCCAATTGCATATTCACTTATTACATGAGCTCAATTATTAATAAAAGGACTCACTTGCATAGTCTCATCCAAACTACAAAGAGCTTCAACAAGTCATGGCTTATTGGAAAAGATTTTAAAGTAGTGGCAAAATTAAATGAGTGTACAGGGCATTCTAAATGAAATTATGGAAATGTTATAGCTCTTTGAAAAGTGTAGTCTCAATTAACTTCCATTATCCAAAAATTCTTTTACCTGGTCTAATAAGAGGAAAAGAACAAGGGTGTAGAAAAGAGTTAATAATATGTTGTAATTCAATGTTAGAGCATGTAGTTGAAATACCATCCATTATGAAAGTTCCTCATAGAAGTTTGACATTACCAGTTGTTGTGGAATTAATGGTATTACCTTTACACTAAATGGCTAAATGCTTATCTTATGGAGTGGAACAAAACAGCATTTGAAAACATATTTGATATAGTTATGTTAGCTGATGAACAAGTTAAACCTAAAGAAATTCAAATTGAATATAGTTAGAACAAAGAAATAGAGATGGACCTAACAAAGACTCATGACATCTTCCTTTAAGCTATTATGAAAGATGAAAATTGCTAACATCAAAAGGTTGGCATTAAATGCCAAAAGAAAGAGAAATTTTATTGTTTTATCATTTTATTTTTATTTTTATTTGAATATTAAGCTTGATTAATATTATTCTAGTAATAAAAAATTTAAATTTTATTTAAATTAACCTTCTTAAAGAATTACTTGGATTAAAAACATTGATTTTCTTATCTTAACTATTGAAAGAATCATTTTAGTCATGATCATATATTTCAAAATCTTCTTTTAATAACATGTTGGAAAAAGTATACTACAAAAAAATTATTAATTACAAACAACGTAAAATTAAGAAAAACTAATTCTAGTTTTCCAATGAACCATAACAATAAATCCTACACTAAACTTGGTTTGCCATAGTAATCATGTTGGAATGTAAATTTTTATAACTCCAAAGCAAACAAACCATTACAAAGCAAACCCCATTAATAGGCTAACTCTGAGATATAGGTCGAGTGTTAAACAAATATTCTTACTTCATGCATGATGTGGGACTAAACTCTAATCCTTTATTCATGCCACTAACTTTCCAATTGTTAGAGTGACTTCTAAAAATCAACTATGCAAGTTTGCAATCAAATAGTAATCTTCTCATCAAACTTTTTAAATATGCTAATACATTAGCTATCTAATCACATAATTTCATTAATGCATGGTCTAAAATTAATTTGTGGTTACAATCAAGGTCTACTTGGCTTGATGATGATAAAGAAAAAGTGGTCTAGGTCAAATCATATTTTCTAAATAGTATTACCTTAAATCTAGCCAACCAATTACACTATTTTTTTTATCAAATAGTCAAGAATCGTTCAAATCATATGGATCCTTACAAAACCACTATTTTAGATGTTATTTGTGGTAGTATGAATTGTTGTCTTAAAATACCTCACTTTAAAAAAAACATACACCAACCTTCGTTTAGTTAAAACAGTAAGGGCACTTCTGGTCTTTTTGGTAACGACATTTAGTGATGAGGAAATATCAAAAAATAAGAGATTTGTTTAACATAATTGATTGTCAAATTATAGAAAAAAATTTATAAACTCAGAAGAAAGTTTACAACACTTTCAAGCTATCAGTTGATGATACTCATTGTCTCTTCCATTTGTTGCATCCTTCCAACATCAATCTTTAGTTTCTTATTCCATCTCAAATGACCTAAGCTATCATTTTCTCATTTCTTAATTGATTAAATTAAAACACTTGATGCCTTGCTTGGCATTTTGTCAACCATAGAAGATTAGATTTTTTAAGTTAAGAATTGTATTGCTGCTATCATTTGCTTTTTTTGTCAATTTTATTTCTTCATGAAGTCAATGTAACTTATCAATTTATTTGCATTCTAGTGATTTTTTTGCCAACAAAGTTTATATTGATTATTTTTTATGCATTTTTTTAGAGTTTGAGGTTTGTTTCATTTTAAGACAAAAGATTTTATTTGTGTTTATTTGTTTTATTTTATAATTTTTGTTAAAATATTACGTTAAAAGTTAACGAATATGTTTTAAAATAAAATTAAAGTTTACATAATATTAGTGTTAGGGACTTGCTTGAGCTTATTAAAAATTACTTTATTTTTCAATATTTATTAAAATTTAATTTTTTATTACAAGCAATTTATCTTCTCTTTCTAAGTTATTTCTAATTAAGAGAGTAATCACAATTACCATTGAACCAAAATTAGGAGAAAGATGGTTTACCAAGAGTTGCCTAACTTATAAAAAACTAGTACAAGAAGTCTAAAATTTTTTAATAAAACTTAATTGAAAACTTCTCTCAAAGAATTCATTGTGGACAAGCCAAATGAAACAAAAATAGAAGATATCAGAAAACATTACACCATTCTAACACATGGAAACTTATGGAAATTAAAAAAGATATGGTCTTAAATATTACTATAGTTTTGTACCAAGTGAAACATATCTTTTAAAGTCTCATAGTTGGTTGAAACTTTAGCACTCAGTTGCCTTAGGAAGCTACTTGAGGTAATGGACTAATATTACCATTAAGGCAAAAACATGTATAACAAAAAAAGCCTATAGAAACTTCTATTTTCATATAGAGAATGTACAATAAATTATTCTCATTCCACTACATCTTAAGAAAGCTCAACATTCAAATGGCATCAAAATTCCCACATTATGGAAAGGAAAACTCAATGGATCATGAATTTGTTAGCTGTTACATAGCATGCAAGTTATGGTCTACTTATATTAATAGTTTTTACATTCAACAAGCTAACATAAGCAAGATAACTACTATATTATCTTTTGTTGAAAATAATGAAATATTATTTGTACTAGAATTGAGATTATTCAATTCCTTTTTTAATGATATGTTGGAAACATATGGAAAGATGGAAATCAAAAAACTCACTAGGAAACCATACCAGTAGTAAACACCATTATCCATAATATTATCTTCAACTACTTTTACAACGTTTGCTAATATCCCCTCACTCAATGTCCAAAGCAAATCTCCAACTAGTTCACCATAGTTTGATTCTTTCATGCACTTTCCTTGAACAAGGAAGCAAGAAAGCCATAAAATGGCCTCTCCATCTAGATAATGTACTTAAACTCAACATTGAGGTGCTTATGTAAAGTAAAAAAAAGCTACTTGCCTATGATGGAATTATTCAAAAACATAAAGGCAAAATAATGAAGGTCTTCACCAAATCATTGGTTACCAATCAATAATAGATGCAAAAGAAATATCACTACTTTTAAAATTTGTAATAATAGGAAATTAGATGACTTTATCAAGGAGATGAACTATAACAAAATCTTACAAACGTTATTGACTTTGTGCATGATAGTGGTTTACCCCAGGTCGAGTCGGTCAACAAGTTTGAAAGATTAGTAGGAGTTGAGCGGGCCAGCATAGGAGGCATCAACATCAACTAATGAGAGTGGTAATGGTGGCAAAGGATGGCAATAACTATGCAAAATTTTATTTTAATCCTTTTTGAAGTGATTCTTAATCAAAGTTTTGCTATGACAAAATTATGAGGCTCCTAAAGCGATATCCTATACTATGTTTATATCTAAAAATATCTTAGAAGTTATTAATTGATCTTTAAATGAGTTAAACTATGATATAGATACAAATAACTTGATGAATTGATAAAAATTTAATTGAAATTTGTAATGAATAGTAATCTTCTATAATTAACCCTTACAATAGTAATGATAGAGAAGATTAATGAGAAGTGGAGTCTATCCTTCTTAGGTGGCAAAGAGGTGTACTTCATGGAGTTGGGGTGAATTCTTGGTTACTACTCTAACATCTCATGTTTAAGCAGTGAAGCTTTTCTTTAGTAATCAAAGTGTCATAGAAGGTGAGATCGGCTCACCAACATACCAAAAATCTTATTTGTGCTTGATCTAGTGTCAAAACCATTTGATCATCTAAGACTTACTCCACTTGATCTCCCAACTCACTAGATTTGGCTTGATGTACTATTGGGATAGGATCATTAAATAATGGTAATGGACGTTCAAAAGGCTCATTTGGTATTGGATGTGGATCCTTATAATGTAAAAGATTTCGAAAATTAAATGTGGTACTTATTCCATGGTCTTAAGTAAAACAAAAACATATTTGTTGATGCTTAGTTTTTCGTAATTCTAAATAGTCCAACACTATGGGCATGTAATTTCTTAAGGGTTTATAGTGGAAATCTTTCACAACTAACATAGATCATTACATAATTACACTCAGTAATTTTGTTAAGTAATTAATGATCTTATAATAGTCATTTGCATATTTTATTATTTAAATAAATTTGTTTCACAACATGTTTATGTAATGATGAAATATGTTGAGCAAAAGACTCAATAAAGTCAAAAGTGTAGAAATCAGGAGATGTAGCAATCAAATAAATTGGATTTTGAGGGCAAATTTTATAATAACATTCAAAGGGAGTCAAACTCATTGTTTGATTAGTAAATTAAATGCTTGATGATAAATGATCCTAGACTAAAACAAGCACCATTATTAGGCTACAAAGAAGTTGGCATAATTTTTTTTATTTTTTTTTGATTGACCTAAATTGATGGATTTACCTCGTGATGTGGTAATTCTTGTATTGAGGTATTAAAAACTAGACCTATTATGGGTTTAATAGCTCTTAAATAATGGAATTTGTCTAATAAGCCATCAAAATTTACAAATTTGTTTAACGAGGGTTAACTTACTAGTGTTGGTGTGGATGTACTAATAAGGGCTTCCCCAGTTGTGACAAACTTGATAACCTCACCATTATATATATATCTCTCTCAATGTCAGCTAGAAAATTGAAACTAAGTAATTTTCTTTTTTCATTATCGTTTTCCTTTTGAGTGTTTAGGTTAGATTTTTTTCTTGAGAGGTGAATGGTATATTGTGATCTTCTTTCATTTATATATAAAACTATATGTATTAGCTTTTTCATTTAAAGTAGCATTGTGATTAGGTTTTCTATTCATGATCTTCTAACCAACTTCTTCAAAAACAAAGCCTACCTACTAGCTTTGGGTTAACATCACAACATATTTATTTAGAATAGTGATCAAACTTTTAAGGAAACATAACACCTTTATTATATGGAAATTGTTGTCCTGCCAATCCAAGATATGATGCATGGATAAAAATGATCTGAGTTGAACATATCTCTTTTGTAGTAGTATGTACTACGACATTGATACAACTTCCATTATCTATGGCTACCTTGAAAGATTTGTCTTTAATTCTAATGATGGTACCAAAGTTGGTAGTTTGTTGCTAATCTCAAGATTGTCCTAGTGTAGTTAATATGCATCTCACAATAGGTATGGGAAGTTCAATACAGTGAAGAATTTCACCTAGTGACTATAATTCTTCTTCATATTTTAATAAATCTATATATCCACTTTTTTCTCAACTTTAATGCTTTCATATAATTTATCTTCTATGTCGATGTATATGGCTCTCCTAGGACACTAGGCTAAAACATGCCCTCTCATATGATAATAATAACACTTAACTCCAGAACCATTGGATGATTTGTTTTATGGTTGGATTTGATGGGTTGTGGTATTAGTTTAGGAGCATAGGTTTCTTATGGAATAAAACTAAAAAGAATAATGGAGGTAGTAGTGTAAGTTTAAGGATGGGAAGTGATTAAAGGAATTTTAGTCTTAATAGTAATTGATCTTCTAAATCATTCTACATCTTGAGCAACTTTGTGTTCATTTTCTATGTAATATTCCTCAACTATCACTGAACATGAATGGAATCTTCAAGTCAAACTAAAAATTAAGAGAATACTTCTTGATCTAGTCATTATAAACCATATTTAAATAGATAATCTACAAATTTAGTAATGCATTTCATCTGAAGATTTTAAACCTTAGGATAGGCATTACCAACTATCCAAACATTCACCTGAATAAGAGGTGGGTACAGATTTATCTTATAAATGAATATTAAGTTCTTCTTATGACCAAGGCAATGCTTGACCTTCTTCAAAATATCACTTACCTAATGTGTACAAAACTAACTTCACACGATATGTCAACTTAGTTTTTATAAATTTGTACTTTTGATACCCACTAAGATCATACTAATAAAAATAATACACTATTTCCATTTCCTAATCTTTATATGTTCTATAGTCTAAATTATCATTAAATGTAGAATCTTCTATTTTAACCATATTAACTAGTGACTATCATCTATATCTTTTCTTCTATCATGGGTATTTCAAATAACTCAACACATAAGTCAATGTTTTAGTTGGTGAGGCTCATTTTTAGTCAATATTTTCGCAACCTTAGAGTCACTTATCACAGACCTACTTGATCGAGGTGTTCAACTTGATTTACTATCTCTAAATTGTTCTAATTAATCTATCTACGATTTTAAGCTTGCTCTTAGCTCTTGTATTGAACATGTTAGTTCTACATTTACATGTTGTATTATTGGGTCTTGGGAAGTGTAATCATAAGATCTCCATTAGGGGAAACTTCAATATAAAATGATTCATAGCTGTAACACAAAGCAAGACTTATCTTCTACATGTTCATGGAAAACTTTTAACTAGTAATATGTTAACTTTTTATACTACTCAGGCCTTTAATATAAAGGATATTATTATATGTGATTACCTAAGAATGTCAAGCTAAGCAAGAAATCCTATTTACCATATTCTTATACGCTTGATTCCAATCAAATTATAAGGAAACCTATATAAGGTTACTTAAATCAACCTTCAAGTATTTAAAAAGGTATAATGAATAAGTATTATTTCATATGATGTTATAGGTTACATAGATTTAAGCTTTGTCAGCTCTATTATAGGTGACAATAACACCTTAAGAGCATGTCAATTTCTAAGAAACTACATAATTTCATAATTAAGAGGAACATTACATAGCTTTATCGACTATAACGGCTGAGTATGTAGCACTTAGGAACTATGTTGCTCAAGTGTAATAGTTATGACAAAAATTTTGAGGCAATGGTTTAGATCTCTCACATAATCTCATTAGAATGGATAAAACAGGTTCCTTTGTCTAGATAAAGAACCGAGTTCATCATTTTAGTACTAATCACATAGATGTATAGATCAAGTAGCTATAAACTTAACAAAATTTGAATATGTTCTTATTAAGAAAGAGTTGGTGGACATAGTCATTAAATCTCTTTGAACTAACCAATTTCAATTTATAAGGCAACAACTAAGTGTAATGGAAATTATACAAATTGTACCTCCTCTTTTATTGTGTAAACAATGGACTATGATCATGATTTAGATAAAATTTGTAATAGTCACAAAGTGCAAGGGAGAATCTAATAAGTGCGAGGATGAAGTAATTGTCAGCATATTTTTTTGATTTTTAATACCTCTTATAACAATAATAATATCTCATAAATATATCTTTTTAATTATTATATTTTTATTTAAACATTTATGCCTTACCATCATCGAAAGGATAGATTGTTACTTTCCATTGTGTTGGATGAGACAAGTCATAAATTTTTAGCATTTTAATCTAATGGGCTTGTTTATCATAAATTAGCTTTAGTTTTGAACTTCAAGCAATACACATTTAAGGATGGTAAATTAGTGCTCCTCAAAGCATCTTAGAGTATTCAAAATGTTTCAATGATTGAACATAAGCACAGCAAATTTTAAAAAAAAAATTTATGAATAAAATGTTAACTTATTTTTTTTTAGTCAAAAGGTGCATTTCTTCACTCTTATCAATTTTAAATCCTACTTAAAGCATCCAAATTGTTTAATACTTTTCTTGGTTTGAAAAGCATCTTGGGATTTCATTTTTCACTCAATTCTTTCATTTCTTAAATCTCACTCATGTATTTTTACAAAGTTTCTTTTTGATTAAAGTAGAAAAATAAAATTTAAGAAAAATAATTTTATTTCAATATTGAATATTACTTATTTATATAAAATCCTATATTTCTTTAGCTTTTCCCTCAAATATGATCAACGTAAAAAGTACTTGGGCCCATCAAACTTAGGCAAGCCTGTGTTGCCTTTGGTCAGGTGACCAATAAAACAAAGTATGGTCAAGCCGAATCTAGTACTTATCTCAAATGGTGTAAGATAAAGGAAAGGTCAAGTAGGGTAACATTTGAACAAGAGCTTAATGTATTGAGTTAAACCCACATATGATAATCTAGTAAGATACGAGTGGGCTAAGTGATGAAATCCCTAGCACATAAGCATGAAGTGACCCCATTTTAACAAACATTATGCATGTGCATAATATTTTTTGAAGATGACATTAGATATCTTATCATGTAGGCATAAACTATTATCCCATGTCCAACACATCTTCAACTAAACATGTGTTGATTACTACTATCTGATCATTGATTGGATAGCTAAGAGTTTACTTGATAGTAAATGTAGTTTCAAGACACAAATCAAATGACCAAAACCTCATATGAGTTTATCAAACTATAAGCTCTCTTTTTGCCATATTAGTTAACATATCCTTGAATTGGATGGCTAAGAGCCCTATATTCCAAATTTGTTATCAAAGATCATTTTTCCCTTTACTGTTGATGAATTAAACAACCAATTCTCACACGATGTGATTGAATTGCATAGATTTAATCCTCACTTATATGATCATTCACAATTCTTCTAGATTTAGGACCGTTAATATGAAAGGCTAGATCTTCTCTAATAGAATCGAAGTGCTTTAGTCAATCTACCTAATAGTTAATTCCATAATCATTGTTTGTACCTTTATATAAGTAGTTTGGAAAAGTTTTTAAGTTCTTGGGTAGTGCCTTTTAAAATTTGTTTTCTTTGATTATCTAATATCTATGATAAAAATTATTTTATAAAAGTCCAACCATTATGAATGAATTTGATTATGAATGTTAAAGAAACTTTTAGATCTCAATGAAGCAATACATGATTTTCAACTAATATAAAATTTCTAAGTAGCATAGTATGACAAAGCACTACTAAAAATTCAAAACAATTATTGCTAAGCCTAACACTTATAATTATTCATTTTCTCACTTCTCCACGTAATTTAAAGCACCTTATGCCTTTCTTTATTTATCAATAAGCAAAAGAAGCAATGCATTTTATTAGAAGCTTTTTTTCTTATATTTTTCTTTTTCTTTTTCCTTTGGATTCTCAGTCATTTTACTTGAACGTGAGCATCATGGACAATTCATTATTCTAGCAAAACATCACCTTAATAATATAAATTAATTTCTTAAGCATACTAATTAATAAAGAATTTAGATAAAAATTGCTTTATTATACTCTATCCATCTTTTTAAATTATAAATCATGAAGAAGTCCCCAACGTATCTTATCCTAAACATGACCATTATTATCCATTGGCAAACCTTTTGATAATTGCTTCACTTAGAAATTAGCTACACTTAGATGTATAATGTTGAAGTTAGTCAGAGTTAATGAATTGCGTGGACTTATCCAAGGGAAAGATTTTCTTCCCCTAAGTCTTGTGATTCACTTAGCTCTTCTTCCCCACAACAAGCTCATTGTCCACCTTTCCTTGGTTAGTCATGTAAGATAGAAGTATATATTGTGTTTCTAAGCCAATATGATCATAAATCATTATTCAATCTTAATAGAATCCATGATTGGTATTAGTCATGCTAATCACATTGTCTTAATTTCTTAATCCTACTGTATGATCCTTTATTAAGGTTGTTTCCAAATTTAGATGCAAGGCACCATAACTCCAACAATTATCCTTAAAAGCAACTAAAATAGAAATTTAGTTTATTTAGTAACTCCATACTTGTATTATAACTAGTTTGTACTATATAGTGTAATAAATCTTTGTTTACCAATTATTAGCTCTTCAGATTGTAACTATACCATTCCATTATTTGAGCATGATAATAAATTGTACACTATTTTAATGTGCGATAATGTAATGAATCTTGTCTTTTACACCATTCTTACCTTGATGGTATTTATAAAATAATAATAATTGTATAATATGATTTTCAACTGACAAGATTTGGACCATTTTCCTTCACTTATTATTACAGTAGTATGATCCATGAATTCACACTTTTTTAACCAAAGATAGCATCATTTCCAATTTTTCATTAATGCCTACACATGCTGTTGTAGTTATCCTTGTTCACTAACATTTGTAGTTGATCAAATTACTTTTTTTATACTAGAAAGCAACATATTTTAGAACATTGTCATGTTGCTAAATATAAATTGTTTCTTAGTTAGTTATATAAGATGCAACTAGCCATAACTCTTATGATGCAATCATACTAATATAAAAACCACATTGTATTGGTATGACCAAATTTCACTTCAATAGCATATTCACAATTACATCTTGATTTCTTTCTCTAACCCCTTCCTACCATAGGATTAACAAAAATAGTGGTGTACAATATTCATTATTGGGCCCTCATTCAAGCGTTTCCCATAAAGTACTATGTCACCTTCTACCATCATACTATTACACCTTTAACCAAAACACAATTAACTTTAAACTAACTTATTTAATAAACTTTATTAGTAATTTGTCATTCAAAAGAAAAAATAATGTGTATCTTCTAGCCAAATATGAGGTGTGCCAAGGGCCTGCTATGATATTAGAAAAGAAAAGATTATGTACTTTTGAACACAACGAAGATGATGCCAAAAGAATCTCACAACATTTGCTTTATAACACTAGTATCCAATTGTAAAAAGAAATTTAAATGATGATATGAGCTTTTGGAAAAATGCAAAAATTTATTTTCAAAATATCTGTTTCCATTAACTATTCATAAGCTCTATCCATTATGATTAAAGTCATACTTGTATTCGTAAAGATTAATTAGAATAATCCTAAGCTCATTAAATTAAGGTTTCCACTTCTTCAGGGCTATTTTGGTATCCATAAAAACAATAATTGAATAGTTAGTTTGAAAAACTTAAAACTAATTCTTAATAAAATGATAATCTTTCATTTTTTCTAGAAGAGAAGAAGAAGAGGATGATGATGATGATGATAAAGAAGAAGAAGAAGATGATGAAGAGATAAAAGAAGAAGAAGGCGAAGAAGTAGACGAAGAAGAAGACGTAGAAGAAGAAGAAGAAGCAGAAGAAGAAGAAGAAGAAGAAGATGAAGGAGTTGATGATGGAGAAGAAGAAGAGGAAGGAGAAGGAGGAGGAGAAGAAGAAGTAGAAGAAGAAGGAGAAGAAGAAGTAGATAAGGAAGTAGAACAAGAAGAAATGGTAGTAGCAGTAGTAGTTGAAGAAGAAGAAGAAGAAGAAGAAAAAGAAGAAGAAAAAGAAGAAGAAGAAGGAGAAGAAGAAGAAGAAGAAGAAGAAGAAGATGATGATGATGATGTAGAAAAAGAAGAAGAAGACAAAGAAGAAAAGGAGGAGTAGAAAGAAGAAGAAGAAGAAGAACAACAAGAAGAAGAAGAAGAAGAAGATGATGATGATGAAGAGATAGAAAAAGAAGAAGGCGAAGAAGTAGACGACGAAGAAGAAGAAGAAGCAGAAGAAGAAGAAGAAGAAGAACCAAAAG